>OVBI01000721.1:187-56230 GCA_900406495.1 Sisymbrium altissimum
GGGTACTTTTTTTTTTTTTTTTTGGAAATACCCCGATCCTGAAAAACTTTGAAAACATTTGAAAACCTTTGAAAGCCGTTAAAAACCAAATTTCTAACTACTACCGCCTCCCGGGTCAGCACCGGGACGGCAAACCCGCTCTGATACCAAATTGTAACACCCGTCTCATCCTCACCCGAGAACGGCATGTCACGAACCCTAACTTACTCCACAAGTCTCTCCAATTTAATAAACTTCCTATTTATTACTTATTTAACCAATAACTCCATTACATCTATAACCAAAATAAAATAAATGTTTAAAATAAAATACGAAAAACATTATAAAAAATATCCCAAAGCATCCGATCCTTCGAACGTCCATATACTCGTCAATCTCACCTGAAAGGATAAAAGGAGGGGTGAGTAACGGGGAGTCACTCAGTGAGGTATGGGATGCTATAACACAAAGAAAGCGCAGTTTCTGTCATAGCACTCCAAACCCGGAACAAAGACTAAACATGAACAAACACAGAACTTAAAGCACCCAAACAGCAACCAATGCCCTACTGACGGTATAAGTGACCGACGGCACCCTCCCTCCAAGAAGTCTGCATGGAATCAGTGTCCAACGGCACCATCCGGAGACGATTTATCGATCTCTGAAAGTACCGGACAGCAGATCGACTGAGCTGCCGGTACCGCCTCTCACACAAAACAACAAAACTCCCAGAGTCCATCTCACTACTCAACAACCTCTAACGTCTATCCAACTCAACTATTATATATATATATATATATATAATACATATATCAACTTTACTATTTAGCATGCAGAAACAATTGGGTTGAATCATTTATATTCCTATCTCCAATTTAACAAACAAATCTACCTAGACTCGATCAGAGAAAACAGATCACATTTAGTACCAAATTCCACGTAAGGCGGTTTTAGACGAAAGTACGGTTTTGTTGCGAAATAGCCCTCACCTTAGCCAAACGGATGATAACTGATGCTTCTGGACTCCGGTTGCTAAAACGGACACTAAATCTGAAATCAGCGCGGAAAATCGAGTGAGAACAGCTTTTGAACGGCAAAAACGGATATCCAGTCAAAAAGTCGAAGTCCACGGTCTAAGTCTAAGTCAATGGTCAAACCGATGAACCCAGTCAAATCAGACCTAACCCGGACTGGACCTAGACCCCAAAACCAGAACCGACTAACCTAAACTAAACCAGACTAAACTAAACCGAATAACCTAGATACTAACTAACTCCGACAAGAACGGAAAGAGAAGGGAACGATAAACTTACTAAAAGACTCGGAGGAATTTACTGGAAACTCGCCCGGAAGCTCGCCTGAAATTTGCCAGGACTCGCCAGAAAAATTCACTAGAAAAAATTCACCGGTGGTTGGTCGTCGGATAATTCAACAACAACTAACAACTGGGCAAAACACAGCTTTGACTTGGTGGAGAAAAAGAGAAGAGATGGGGCTCCTTATATAGGGGAGGAAGGAAGAGGTGAAACCTAAAAGTTTCCAATGTGGGACATTTTAAAATAAGATTTGGGCTTTTTATTTTTACTGGGCTGAAATTGATCCAATACAATAATTAAAAAAACATGGGCTGGGTTAGGGAATTTGGATCGTTACAAAAACTTTCACTTTTGCTTTATTACTTTTACTTTGCGGCATTTTCCTTTAGCTTTAGCATATTCTCTTTGCTTTTCCCTTTCTTTATATACTTGTATTGTGGGAACGAGATTTCATACAATGTATTTTCGGAAAGTAAATCGATTGTTAGGTCCCAAAAATTCTGGAAAGAGAAACCTCACGAAAGATATTAAAGATAAATCAAAGAAAGTAAAAATTAACGAAAAAGAAAAGATAAAGAATGATTTTTATTGCAAATCCGAAAGTATGGGATTTCGAGTTATTCAAGTATGCCTTGACGGCTGTACATCGATATGTATTTATACTAGACAAGTCTAAGCCTAAACTAGCCAAATTTCGGATGTGGGAGCTTATATCTTCGCTTTTTCCACCGACTTCAAGGGATATTCGAGAATCTTCCATCCAGCTCGGCATTTGTCATTGGTCCAACGATTTCTTCGGTTTGACTTTCCGGTTTGACATAAGTCAACGCTTTGTCGTTTTCGATAGACAAAAAATATCACGATATTCTCCGAAAACAATGCGAAGTTCGGTTAAAACATCGAAGAATTTACAAAATTATCGATAAGTCCCGAAAGAGCTCCCGAAAGTGTCGAAATGATCAACCAGCTCGGCATAACTCACTGGGGGAGTGAAATGCCGAGCTGGCTACCTTATAGGGGCATTCATCATCCAGTTCGACATTTTGGATCCCAAATCAGATCAGCTCGGCATTTTAGAAGGGTAGATATCAGCATGAGTCACCCAGCTCGGCATTTCCTTGGGCAGGATGGAATGTCGAGCTGGTCCACTGATTTTGCCGAGCTGGTTGTGTTCTAAGACGAAATGCCTAACTGGCTGCGTATCCAGGAGAAAATCAAGGGAAACTAGGATTTGACGATCAGCTAGACACTTCCTGGGCAGGAAGAAGACTAACCATCTCGGCATTTTGTGATGAAGAAGTGAATGCCGAGCTGGTTCATGAGCTGGTGGTCTTACTTCGAGAAACTGTGACTTTTATCGGTTTTTCGGACAAACCGCTTGGAAAATAGGACGATCAGCTGGGCATCTTCGAAGGATGCAAGTCAGCTCGGCATTTTTGGCTGGAAAAAATGCTGAGCTGGTCAGCTCCTCTCTAAAATTCCGAGCTGACAGCATTTTGCTCCAAGAATCGCGACTTTTATTGGTGTTTCGGACAAACCGCTCGGAAAATAGGACGATCAGCTGGGCATATCGAAGGATGCAAACCAGCTCAGCATTTTTGGCTGGACCAAATGCCAAGCTGGTCAGCTCCTCTCTAAAATGCCGAGCTGAGAGCATTTTACTCGAATAATCGCGACTTTTATTGATTTTTCGGACAAACCGCTCGGAAAATAGGACGATCATCTGGGCATATCGAAGGATGCAAGGCAGCTCGGCATTTTTGGCTGGACAAAATGCCGAGCTGGTCAGCTCTTCTTTAAAATTCCGAGCTGACAGCATTCTACTCGAAAAATCGCGACTTTTAACGGTTTATCGGGAAAACCGATATTTTTCCGAAGATATTTATGTATGGAAGTTATCTCCGATATCTAAATATCTTGGTCATTAATTCTGGAAATGTGGGTTTTGGCACCAACATGTATAAAATTGTAAACTCGTTTGCTTTCTTACTTAGTTTATAAAGTCACAAATTGATTTTTGTTTTTTTAGTATATTTCGCAGGACTTATTTCACCAAAGAGAAGGAGAAGCAGAAAGAGGAAGCTGTGCAACTAGGAGTTGAGCTCGCTCTCTTTGTAGCTGAAGCAATGTTCCTATTATCTGATGACCTACGTTATATGCTGTGCTTCTGTTTCTGGCTATTGAGGAAGGGAAACTTTAACAGTCCAATGTTTCGAAGGCTGTTTCGTGTGATTGAGTATGTATTCGAGACATATATCAAACCCAAGAATGGAGTCTACAACAATGATGGCAAATCAACTCAAAGTAAACAGTTTAAAACGTCTTGCCGGCATTTTGCTTCTGGAGTCAGAGATCTTGATCGCATTGTTTCATATCTAAAACGTGGTGACGTAGTGAAACCGCCTGATTTTTTAAGCTGCAACCAAGAGCTGAAGTCGCTAGAACAGAAGTTGAGGTCTGTCAGGGATGTTTCAGTGGCAAATGGGTTTGCGAGGGAAGCTATAGAGTCTCACATTCTCCACTTGTGGAACTCTCTCGTTGAAACAACAGCTGAAGTCATGGATACTAAGACAAGATATGTTGAGCTGTTTAGGCCTGTCAAAAGAGAATATGACCAGTTTGTCTGCTGTCGCCGTCTTGCTTCATTACTCTTATGAACCCGAGTTTCTTAGAATGGATTATTCGTAATCTTTGTATGGACTGAATAGCTGTTAATGCAGATTGATATTCAAGTTCTATATATTACTGTCGCTCATCTCTATGGATCTCAATGATCACGTCACTGAAACAGGAATGTCTAGCAATAATTTATCAATATTAATCTCAGTAACATACAAGCATATACACGCTAAGGAATCAACAATATATCATTCACACCTGAGGCAGGTAAAGAATAATCTTAAAGTTTGTTCTTCTTTTGTCCGTTAGTGATAAATTTTTTTTTCAACAAAATACGTGGGTGAGAACTTAGAGGATGTTACTTGTTTATGTATCTTAATTGATTTTTGTATAGATTTTATTATTTACCTGCCTGTTTAATAAGTATTTATAAATCCAAATATTTTTGGATAAAATTCTTTGAATTCTTAATAAATAAATCCACCAATTTTATTATAAAAAGTAAATTTGTATGATTTGATAACACGTGATTTGAATTAACATTTATAAATTATATAATCAATAACATATGATTGAACATGGATTTTGAAATACATGTTAAAATAGCTTCATCAATTGTAGCTTTATCCAAGAGACTACAAGGGTATTATATATTAGCATTCCAATCTTCACAGTCAGCTGAAGTTTCATCGGGTTGTGGTATTGATCCATTGGCAAAACCAAACTTCTTACTTGGTTTGAGAGCCAATCGTAGATATGTGGACCATTTATCATAGTTCAGACCATGCAAGAGAGGTTGGGTATGACAGTTCCAGGACTATCACCCGGCCTTAAATCATAAGGTGAAATCGTGCTACGAGTTTCAATACAAGCTTGCACCATGGAGCTGATGAGACTTGATTCAGTGCTCATCTTACCGAAGACTTGTCAAAGAGATTAACGAAGTTAAAACAACCGATTTTTGGTGTGTGGAATTTGGTTCTGAAAGTTCGCTAGCTAAAACCTTTTTGTAGTTAGGTTAAAGCTCTAATACTATGTCAAGAAACTGATAGCAGTATGAAAGGTTTTCTTATTCGTTATTATTATTATTCTTTTTTTTTTTGGTTCCGAACAATGACCAACCAATAATACGGCTCGATCCGATAGACCATAACTTGTCCAGTTGTATCTAGATCATGAGGAACCAATCCGAACGGATATCCGACTATTCATGGGGTCCAGGAGCCATGTTAAATCCCTGGTGACCAATGTATATAGAACATGAGTAGCGGAGGTGGTTACTAACCACTTCTTATTCGTTATTTTGCAGAGGCAGTGCCTTATATAGAAGAAGCAAACCGGCTTAACCTAATATGGTTAAAATATGTACAACAGCAAAGGCCTAATAGAAATGATACCGTGCAAATCTGAAATATTCATATCCGTTGAGATAGTTTTGTTCAACTGTTGAGAATCAGATTCAACCGATCAATTTTTTAAAGCACTCGTCTTTTGCATCTTTAACCACTACAAGAAATGCCAGGCCTTCAGAAACTAAAGGCGTTTTGACGAATAATAAAGCTCGGTTTGATTCAGGTTCAGACCATCTTGATTGCCTTGAAAGAGACCGTCCAAATACCACAAATAATGTGTCTTATCTCCAAGCTGCATGCGATCTGCAAATAAATGTCGTTGGATCAACTAGTCTGTTGTCCAAATTAAAATGTCCAACAAATCCACACAGGCTAATGGACCTAAAGTAAATCCTATTTTTAGGAGGCTACAGAGTAATTGACTTGCTTTCCAGCTTTCAAAGAAAGCAATTAGCCGGTGGTACATAGGGTGTAGCTAAAGGTGCTTCATCCCAAACCTGAGAAGCAAAAGGACAAGTAAAAATGATGTTTGGTATAGATTCGATCAAAAACAAGGGGATTGATTCGACCTCCCAACATCGAATGCATCTCGGGTTAACGAGTATTTGTCTAAAGGCTAACAATTACCCACATGTAATGCTCCTCAAGTAGCTTTCCATAGGAACATTCTCACTTTTTGTGTTATTTTAACTTTTCAGATATCTGAGATCCAACTTAATTCCCCGGCCTCGTTCATAATTAGATCAGAATCGTCATTCTCTTTGTTGTTTCATGTAGGAACATGATTTCTAAGATATAGTAAAACTTAATATTTAATTGTTATAATGATAAAAAAAAAAATTGAAAATATATTATTTGATACCAATATATGATTAACAAAGAATGGAGTTGAGACACTCTTTTAAAAAAAAATAATAATAATAATTGCACGTAGTATGACGATTTTGATGTAATCAGAATCATATGATAAAACCACACTTCGACTATTCTGCGGCATTCATAATAGAAGTTGACGAACTTAGAATTTATGTTGTACTCTGAGACACAAAACCAAAAAGAAAGAATGCATATGAGGAATTTGCTTTGTGTTTTTGTTGTATATAAAATAAAATGAGAATAATTTGTATTTATAGCCAAAACTCAATAGTTTTATTTTTTCATAAAGTGAAAGATATTTTTTATATTAATGAGAATTCATTCTCTACTTAAATTCATGACTATTTTGATGTTATAAAAAATAGAACATAACCCGCGTTTACGCGGAACAATTCGATTTTTTACACTTTTTTAATGATTTGGTTTGAGAAAATTTAGTTTGATTTATTATTATTGATGTCATAATTAAGTTTTATTAAATAGGATATTGATATAATATTAATTGATTATAAGTTTATTTATTAATGTGTGGAGTTGATTTTTATGAGTTGTGTTTTCGATCATTTTGCGTAGGAATAAACATTCGGTTATTTGTTTTGGTTCGGTTTAGGATATTCGTTGGTCCATGAAATAGAAAGTCACTTTGTATTTTGTTATTATAATCTCTACATTAAATTATAATCAAAAGGAATATACCAGAATAAATATCTCTATTTTTGTTATTTATAATTATAATTATAGATATGATTTAATTTTCCGATGATTTTCCTAGATTTATGTTATTAATCCGATTATATATTAGATATCATTATACAAAATGATTAAAATGACAAAATGATTAACATATTTATTTGTCAAAAGAAATATCTTTTACCTATTGCCAAACAATTCTAATGGCATTTCTTGTAAATATGAGATACTTTTTGAGTATTTTTTAAAAGTGTCTTCCCATTTAATATTATAGAGATAATTTATGCACTTTAAGTTACAAAATAATTTTCTTAAGGAGAAAGATATTTGTTGATTTATTCAACAATAAATTTACAAATGATTTTTTGTAAAAATAATTAATCTCTTAAACCGTAAACCTATTTGTCAAATCTTTAAGCCTGATATCCGAGTCCGGTACACATCTCTCCATTTTCCATTTTATATTCTAATTTGTGATATTTTACAAATGTTACATTTTAAACTTTATAATCAACCTACTTTGGACCTCAATTTCTTATTCACAATCACTCCGATATTGATATGTAAATATACTACTTTATAGTGATCATAAACGTCCCGTCATTCCAACGAACGTCTTTACTCGGAAACCTACCGGAAAATGGTTTAAAACCATTTCCTCATAAACAATCTAACATTTCATGCAGCATAGTAGCCTGATTGCGTTATGTATACTCCAGAGTTATTGTCTAACCAAATTCACTGATTAGGTACCTTTGTTATGCCAGTTGATTGTTAGAATATGCTATTCATGCAGCATAAGAGGTATGAGATTGTGTAGTCTTAAGTACATTCCGGGGCAGGTCCCATGGGCGATGATCTCGACAAGCTAAAGAGCCAAGAGTCACTTCAAATACTTATGGAATCACCATTTTCCACCGCTCAGCCTAGGTGTTTTGCAAGGTCTTCTTCTATGAGTAGTCTTTGCCATCCATGAGAATAAAGCATTTGCAGAAGATTTACATTCTAAGAAAGAAGAATCATAGCAGTATTCCCCTCCCCCTCCCCCATTACCACTCATGCCACAAGACATGCTGGATTCTAAAGCAAATGCCACTCAATTTCGCAAGAAAGATATCATTTAAACATTGTGTATGTCTCTACATCTTTGTTCAAAAGATATCATTTAGATAGAAAGTTCAAATTATATGATTATTTATGGAAAAGGTAGTTTCACAAAGTTTTGTAACTTCTATTTAATCATTAAATAGGATATAAGGGGTGTTCAGTTCAGAATTTAATTTGGTTTTATATTTTATTTTAAAAACTAATACACCAGAGATTTTTGCTATAAAATGAAAAACTGTAGCTAAACATAAAAGAAAAGCATCTATTGCTTTTTTAGAAAGAAAAAAAAAAACAGATATAATCATCTCCAATGGTTTACTCTATTTTTTACTTAAAAAAAATATTTCTAGTATTTTCTAATTTTGGTTAATTATTATTTCTTACAAGTATACCAATTATTTTATCCATTCATTTTTTTTGGGAAAATTAAATAAAATTTTGATTTTTTTTAAAATGAAATATTCTATATTAAAATTTAAATCAAATAAAAAAAATATCAAATAAAAATATATATTTTAAAAAATAGAGATTATTTTACTTATTCCATAAATGATTAATTAAAGAATTTCGAAATTAAAAATTATACTTTTTATCTTTGATTATTTTTATGTATTGAATAATAAATTCTTGAAATTTAGTAATTTCATCTTCCGCTATTTTAAGCTATAGAGGTGGAACTTCTCATTCTGCAACCACTTCATTCAGATAATATTTTAGTGATTTTTAAAAAACTAGGGACGATCTATTTATTTTATATTATTTAGTTATGTAATAATATAGTATTTTAAGTATAAATAGTTATTATTACTATAATTTTTTAAAATTTTAATTATTAAACTAAAACTTATAATTTTGTTTGAGTATACAATAAAAATATATTAAAATTAAATGATTATTTTATAATAAAAAAATTAACTCTAAAAACTATTGAATTTTAAAAGTTATTCTAAATTTGGAATAACTTTTATAGTAGAATATAAAGTGTGATTGGAGAAGATTTTAGTATTAAATAGATGTTAATGGCAAAAATAGAGCCTAACTGCTCTTGGCAAAAGTAGTTATCTAGATTTAAAATAATTTTAGAAGCTTTGGTGTTATTAAGATAGAAAAAGTATGTTTGACAAATTTTTGGCTTAAAAAATTATGTTGTTTTAAAAAATTTAAAGCCTGAAAATGCTAAATAGCCCATATAGGTAGCGCTAGTTTTGATGCTTAAAAGATAAGCCAAAATTGTGGAACTATAACTACATAACCATAATTTATACAAAAACATATGCTCACCTAATATATCAGTCTAAACTCCAAACTAATCAATTCTTTTTGGTTATAAAACTTCTCAGTCTAAACTCCAAACTAATCGATTCTTTTGGTCATAAAACTTGATTCGAATAGCCTCATTTAATTTCAAGAATTTCTTAGGTTTTGGAATGTAGATTGTCCTCCACGTCAAGGGGTCCGTCTTTCAACTATGTGTTGCAAATCTCTGAACACTGTGAGCGCGTTTAGCAGTAGTAGAAGTAGTAGTAGAAGCAGTAGTATCCTATTTAAAAATTAAGAGGTTGATTTTTTGCAGATTCTAAATTAGATTTTAGATTTTATTTTTCTAAAAACTATTTTTTAGCTAATCAAAATTTCGAATAGTTAGATTTACTCAAATGTAGGGAAATTATTTTTTTAGAGTTTTTAGAATTTTATGAAAAAAAAAACAAAAACCACAATATGTGAGTTTTCAATTTTTATACGTTAACTTTTCTGTTTTTTTTTTTTTAGAAATTTAGAATCTAAAATCTAAAATCAAAAATCAAAAATCAAGATCTAAAATCTAAAAAACAAAATTCAAAAACTAAAAACTACTCCCTCCGGTTTTGTATAGTTGTCATTTTAGAAATTTTTTCTGTTTTAAATTAGTTAACGTTTTCAAATTTCAATGCAAAATTTAATGATTTTTAATATTTTATAACCATTTGTATTCTACATAATATTATTTCATTGGTTGAATTGTGTTTAAGTGTATAGGTATTTGTATTTTTCTTTTAGAAAACTATCAAATTAAATGTTTCTTTAATCTATATGCATTTTTCTAAAACGACAATAATCAAAAATAGAGAGAGTAAAATTTAAAAACTAGTAAACAATCAGGGCCTAAATATGTAAATAAAAATGTGAAGTGTTAGAAGAAAAAAAACAAATTGTGAAGTGGTTCTCGACGTAATTTACACTTTGGTCCTGGTAATATTATGTATTTATTGAAATAAGCCCATTGTTTTCAATGTAATGCCTTATGGGCCTAATCTGTTCTATGAGTTTCCGGCATTTATATATATATAGTTTTTTTTTAATAACTTTCATTCATTTATAACTCCGAAAAGGAAAGGACAGCCGGCATTTATATATTAGACTTGGGAAGGGGTTCGTTCTTCAGATTTTTCTAGGTCTACAGAACAACGAGGACAGATCGGTGCATCCTTTCTTTATTTTCTATTGATTTGGATTTGATATCGATTCAAGGGTTTTTTTTCAGATTAGGTTTATACCGTTAAAGTAACGATCTAGGGTTCTTATCTCTAGTGCCCTAAAAATTGCAACTCGATGAATTCCTTAGCTATCTCGATCATCTCGAAACAGATGGAATCAATGTCGATGACAAATCATGTTGTCCGTGGAAAGAAGAAACTCCTATCGTTTAGATATTCTCCTTACAATTCAGGGTCAGTTACTACTCTTTTGCTTTCTTACTTAGTTTACACAGTACTCGCATATTGATTTTTATTTTATTTTTTCGTTTATTTCGCAGGAATAATTTCTCCAAGGTCAAGGAGAAGCAGAAAGAAGAGACTATACGCCAAGGAGTTGAGCTCTCACTCTTAATGGCTGAAGCAATGTTCCTATTATCTGATGACATACGTTTTATGTTGTGCTTCGGTTTCTGGCTATTTAAGATTCCAGGGAAGGAAAATCTTAACAGTCCAGTGTTTGGAAGACTGTTTCGTGTTTTTGAGTACGTATTCGAAACATATATGAAACCCAAGAATGGAGTCTACAAGGATGGTGGCAAATCAATTCAAAGCAAACAGTTTAAAAAGTCTTTCCGGCATTTTACATCTGGATTCAGAGCTTTTGACAGCATTGTTTCGAATCTAAAATATGGTATCGACGTAGCGAAACCGTCTGATTTTGTATGCTGCAACCTAGAGCTGAAGGTGCTAGAACAAAATTTGAGGTCTCTCAGGGATGTTTCAGTGGCAAATGGGTTTTCGAGGGAAGCGATAGAGTCTAACATTCTTCACATGTGGAACTCTCTCTTTGAAACAACATCTGAAGTGATGGACACTAAGGCAAGATATGTTGAGCTATTTAGGCCTGTTTTAAGAGAATATGACCAGTATGTCAGCTGTCAACGTCTTAGTCGCCGTCTTGCTTCTTTACTCATATGAACTCGAGTTTCTTAGATTGGATTATTTTTAATTTATGTATGGACTGAATAAATGTTATTGCGGTTTGGTATTCAACTTCTATATATTCATATCGCTCAACCTCATCGATTTCAATGTTTATGTCACTGAAGCAGGAAAGTCTAACAATAATTATCAGTTTTAATATCAGCAACATACAAGCAAATCCACGCTGAGGCAGGTAAAGAATAATAGCAAAGTTTGTTCTTCTTTTGTCCATTTGTGACTTAGTTTTTTTTTTTTTGGTGAATCAACCGGAGTTATACTCCCATTTTATTTAAAGAACACTGACTACAATCTAACCTCCCTCATCCTTGCCGGACTGTACAAATCATTCCAAAAAATGGGCTCAACATCACCCAGAACAGAATCGAAGCAATGAATTCCTAAAGGTAAACAAAAGGCAGAGTTCGCCAAACTATCTGCGACACAGTTAGCTTCTCTGTAGATATGATTAAAACAGACTGACCAGTCCCTATTTATAAAGTTATGGCACAAGAGTACCAGGGGAGACAGAGGATTCGAAGATGCAATCCCTGTCCGAAGAAAACCAACAACCACTTTAGAGTCCACCTCAACTTCCACCTGTCTAAAACCCCTCTCCCAAGCTATTCACAATCCATGATAGACCCCCCATAACTCAGCCATAGGACCAGAACATCTACCAATATTCAGAGCAAAACCAGTAACCCACATACCTTCACTATCCCGGATGACACCCCCTGCAGTAACAAGTCCCGGGTTACCATGGGAAGCACCATCCGTGTTCACCTTATGCCATCCCGACAACGGTGTCTCCCACTTTATTAAACATTCACTCCTCGCAACTGGACTCCTCTGCACTTTCACATTCATGTTTGCTCGGTTAAAGTCTTCACACTGTTGTTTGAGAAACTTAACTCTATCCTACACCGCCGGTTCTCACCAAACACGTTGCTACACCGCCATTTCCATCCCCACCAAGCTGAGATCGCAAACATTACAGACCATGGACCATTCTCCGTATGTACCTCATGACTAGTGACATTATCATAAACCCATTCCAATCTCGGGATGATTCGCAGCCATATGCCCTCCATAGCTGGACAATCTCTGAGAATATGTATAATGGATTCAATTCCTCCTTTGCAAACTTGACAAACCTCAGTATCCCCTAAATGCCTTCGGAATCTCTCCTGGTTAGTCATAAGAGCTTGGTTGCATACCAACCAAAAAAAGACATGAATCCTTTCCGGGACTCGAAGCTTCCAGATGCTATTATACAAACTCTCCATGTTCTGCTTTTGAACATTCTTACACGTTATCAGTCCATACGCTGAGCTCACTGTAAAGTTGCCATCAGTCGTCTCTCCCCATTAGTGACTTAGTTTAAAACTAACCTAATTTAACTCAAGAGTATTTGTTATTTCTTGGCTGGTTGTCAAACTAAATCACTATTTTGTCATAAAAATTAAAAATTGACATTAACACCACCAATCTTCTCTTATATACATATGTTATGATCACACACGTATATGTCGATATCAGTATTGCCAAGTCCAAGTTCCATGTTTGCTCTCTATGAAATAAATCAAACCTTCGAATCATGTCACAATGCGGCCATAGAATTCCGGTGTAGTTTCCATTCACACAGGCAAGAATTCGTTACACAACCATCTTTTAATCAATTGATTTGGTTCTGACTAGAATCATAAGATTTATGTCCTTAGTACAGAGAAAATGACTGAGATGGAGTGGTTTGATATGGAACTCCCTAAGGCAGTAGTTCTGATATTAAACTTCTCTGCGGACCGCTATATATTGCCACCTTTTATTATCAACAACGGTATGTCTCCTGGCGTGTCTTCTTGACTTCTCCACCTTTACCAATTTGGCCAAACTCAGGAGTCTCTGGCTTGAGAGAGTTCATGTCCATGAACTCTCTACCAGTACGGTTCCCTTGACAACCTCCGCAAGATGTCTCTGATCATGTGCAAGATCAATAATAGTTTTGATCAGATAGCAGTAGACATGGCCCAGATCTTCCCAAACCTGTCTGATCTCACTATAGATCATTGTGATGATCGTGTGCAACTAACTTCAACCATCTATGGGATCACCTCTCTTAACTTTATCAGCATAAAAAATTGTCCCCGGATCAATAAATATCCTAACGATCTGAGTACGCGAAAAACCTTCAACATTGGAGGCTATAAGCTTGTCCGGAGCTGAAAACTATGCCTGTAGAAATCTGTGCTGCCGGGACTAAAGTACCTTGACATCTCTCAATGTCTCAGCCTGAGTTTTCTTCCGAAATATATAGGAACGCTAAGCACACTAGAGAAAATCGAGCTTACCATCTCTGTTGTTTCATTGACTTTTCTACGCCATTTAATATGCGATAAAGAGACTTCGTGAATCTGGAAAGATGTCGAGAAGGCGGTTCTAGGACTTTGTGCTGAAGCTGCTGAAAAATGTTTCAGCTTGGATTGGCTCAATGAGTAGGGTCTTAATTCTCTCTCTTAGAAACTTGTCGTATAAATAATTCATTGCTAATCTGTAGCAAAGTTTTGTATATATTCCGTTAGCGCATTCAAGTGTCAGTGCATGAAGATAACGTTTTGGAATTTCTATGATAAACATTGAAACCAATATCTCCGTAAAACACAATCTAATAAACTTGCATTAGCTCCATTTTCATTCAAATTTTCGAATTCATATAACAAAGCAAGGATAGAAACTTGGTTATCACTGGCTTTTATTGGAGTGTGGACTATGCGATCCTTCATATAAGAAAGTGTTAAGTATTAATTCTGCGGTGGTAACAACCAACTTTTTTTATGGCGGCGGAAGACTCGTTTGACATACGTGGAAGAAATCATCTCCTTGAGAAGAGGATACTGCAACATAAAGAAGAGAATGACAGGGAGGGCGGCGATTGGCTTCATGGGGATTACAAGCTTTGGCGTTTGACGCATCGATGAGGAAAGAGCAGTGATAAATGCAACAAGCATCGATGCGATGGAGAAGAATTGGATAGCTAGGCCCAATATCATCTTTTTAGGAAGTGACACAATGAAGTCATCAAAAGAGTATCTTGCGGTCAGAATGCTGAGGAATATGAGCACAGAGGTGCAGGAGGTGAAGAAGGCAAGAGTGTCTGATATGATGAACGCCGTGAAATGCAAGTCTTCAAGAAGAAGAGGCTTACCCAAAGTCTCATCATAACCTCCAGGAACAGTGAAAATGGCTTGAAAAGTGACAGTTGCAATGAGAGCAGCGACGAAGCTACAAGCAGTGGCTGCGTATTTCATCCAATTTTCTCCCTCTTTTCGTAGAGATTCGTGAGACTCTTCGAACACTTGTCGTGGGGTCATGTTGTCATTGTTTTTTTGCACTACTTCACGTTGTGATACCAAGCTCCTTACTTCCTCAAACCATTGAGCCTCTCTTTGCATCTTGAGGGCAGATCCAGAAATCATAGAGAGATGGTCGGGTCGAGGAGGGAGATGAGCGGCGATATGGAGAACGTTGTTGTATTTTTTGTCGTAAGATCGGAGCAGCGTGACCTTAGCCTCATCTAATCCAAATATGAGGTTAAAAATCTTGTCTTTCCTGAATTCAACGGCTAGCTGAAAGAGATTTCGCCCGGAGACAGCTTCAGAGATCCAAAGAAGTTCAGGGTTACACTTGACTATGTTGATAAAAAATTCCTTGTTCCCATTCTTTACCGCTTCAAGTAGTGCTTCGTAGACCGCCTCTTTCCAACTCTTATTTTTATCCATGCCTGATGTTGCTTCACAAATTCTTTGTAGCAAGTTTTGAGCTTTAGAATGTGTATCTTTTAGCTCACATATTTTCTTGATTCCTATGTCAACGAACAAATAGATGTTACAAGAGCGATCGAATATATTTGAAGTAATATTAAAGGAATGGGGAATACGTAAAACATCATAGAGAAAACCTTCGTTTTGTTTTAATATTTGAGCATAGTGGCTTTATTACTAAATTAGAAGTACAGTACTAACAACCTCCGATCAACTAAATGGAGTCCCGTTAAAACTAGTAATTAATAAAGTAAAATAATTTTTTTATATTTTTTATAATTAAATTTTAAAAAATTTGGTTTGATTTGTTTTTTTGTAATTATTAAATTTTATTACATATAGAATAATGATATAATTTCAATAGATTATAAGTTTATTTACTGTTAATTTTATAAGTTTCTTTTTCAATCAATTTGTGTAGGAGTGGATATACGGTTATTCTATTCGGTTTGGTTTAGTTAAAGTTGTTCTTTCTTTTGCAAAGAGGAAATATACTTTATATTTTGTTATTATAACTGTAAATTAAATTCTATTATAAATTAGTTTATGATTCTAAAAATTATTTTGTTAATTGTAGTTTTTATTTTTTAATATAGTAGAGATTTTAAATTTTAAATAATGATAGTTAATAATAATTTATTTAGCTTGTAAAAGAAAATTTGTTTTTATGAAATTTTGGGTTATAAACAATATATAAAACAAAATAAAAATACATTTTCATATAATAACATATTTAGGAGTAATATATTTTTCCTACAATTTTGGTAACTAATATCTTGATTTGAGTTATTGTTATATCTCAGTATTTTGGTAATTAACATAATTAAAAAAAATAATTCTAGATTATTAGTAACAAATTAATATTATTATAAAGATAAACCTAAACGTATAATTAAAAAGATTTTAGTGGCATTATAAATATTAAGATTTTTTAACGTATTTTTTAAAATAAACTTTTAAATAATATTAGATAAATAAATAGATGATGTAGAGAACATGCTTACCAATAAAAACATAGAACATACACCAACCTATTCATTGATACTTGCTTTTTAATTAATGCAAACCCCGTGAATGACCATGATTCATCACACATATTATTCATTTGAATACGGTATAGTGGCTAATAGTTTGTTTTTAGAACATTTAGTCCTGATCTTGACCAAATCGTTAAATCTACTAGACTACTAACTACATGTTTAATTAACTTCACTTAGAAAAAGACAGTGAACTCTATTGTAGCAAAGATTCATCAGGTTTAGATAAAATTAAAACAAGTTGGAAAAGTATCTCAGGAAAAGCCTAGAGGTCATAGAATCGAGTGATACTTGTGAAAAAACTAATATTACATACTGTGGTTTTGGGTCTGGAGAGATTACTAGCTTTGCCCAGATCCGTCTGGTAATTTAAAAAAAAAAAAAAAATTGAACAAATTAACCCAANATTTGGCAAGACCATTTGGTGTAATCCAAAATAGACCTGCTGAAGGAAAGATAGAAACTTCAGTGAGTAATATCTATATACTACTTTGTTTGGATTATTATTAATTTAGGAAGCTTAAAAATGGAAAAAACAGGAGCAATATGTTTTATAATTTTTTAAAGATAGATACATACAACTGATATAAGAGTAGACGAGGCCCTGCCAAAATCCAAGATCGCAGTTGCTATGAAACAGGTCAGGTTTCAAAGCTAAGAGCCTAAGTGGAGACGACCTTTGACGTGGATGTCTCGTAACAGCCAGAGACGGGATTTGGATAAAGATGGCCAACGCAATGTCTAACAGTTCATCATGAAAAACCAAGTTATATATTTGTAGTATTTTGCATTATTTATATGCGGTTCACGTTAATCGTTATGATTGTACTAGAGTATTAGTTGTGTGATATCATTGCCTTGTTATTTACCAAGTACGTACTCAAAAGAATTACCGAGAAATCCATAAAATATGGCATCCAGAAGGAGACAATGTGCCCAATATCCTCCATCATCCATTAGAACTTCGGGACGTGTTCCCTCATGAAGGTAGCGAGTGACTTCTCCATACCCTGCATTTGATGCTCGCACAACCGGTATAGCTAGGCCATAGGGAGCTGAATTCGCTAAAGGCAGTAGGTCGGGATTATTTTGGCACAATCTCTTAACAACCTCTAAATTGCCGTTACCAGCAGCAATATCGAGCTCTAAGCTCTGATAATAAGAATCTTCCGTTTGGCCAAGCCTTGTCATTTCATGCAATATTAGCTTCTTGACGACCTCCAGTTGACTGCAAGTACATGCTTTTTGTAATGCTGTCTCGAATGGGTCGATCCACGCAGCAGCTGTGGCTTGCCGCTGGTTCAAGATGTTTCGCAAATCAGTGTGGCTTATTGCGGCTGATAGTGATGAACATTCACAATCTCCCCCTAAAATTTCAACCGCACGTGAAGAAGAAAATAGCATAACCAATTAGATAAAAATCGCATCTAGATTGTTTAAAAGTAGCAAACGAACAAAAGTACAACCATATGAAACATTTAGATGCAGAAATTTTTTAGAAACAAATAATATTTGGTGCTGAATCTTGATGATGTGTCTATATATTAGCCAGCATCCATATCGTAAACAAACAAACGGAATATAAACTTAGAATATAAGTTTTTTTCTTTACTTGGAATATAAGTTTCAAGAACATGACCTGTGTTTTCCCCATAGAATTTCCACAACCATAAGTGCCTAAGTAGTGACGAGATGATGAAAATAAACCACTTTTACTGACAAAACACAACAGTGAGCTATTTAGAGAACCTGGCATTTGTTGTGAAGAACTAGCTGGAATTGATCCTGAAGAACTAGCTGGCATTGATCCTGAAGAACCTGACATTTCTTGTGATGCTGATAGGAATCGGGAGCTGTTTTTTTTTTTCAAATTCTTCTCATATTAATTCCATTTCGCACATTGATGAAAATTTGGCACAATGAGATTCCTATTTATAAGGGGTTTTTTTTAACCTAAAGTTATGCGCAATTAGTCTCACGTCATCACATTCATCCTAATAATATTTTAACATTTTTTTGTAGCGGTAAAAGAAGCTTATTGTATGATTGTAAGATTACTTTTTTGTCTGACTTTTTTTTTTGTTAAAAACACATATATACAGTATAATTAAATTAAAAGATCATGCTGTACATTCAATTCCTTTGATATTTTTTGTTTGTCAAACTCCTTTTGACATCTTCGCATTTATTTTCAAGTGACGCTCCTATTTTATATACATGTGACGTTTCACGTTTGTGTATTACGTCTTTTTGGAGAATCTATCAAACCAGTGATTTTCTTTTTCTTCTGAAAATCAAATAATTTTTTTGAGATATTGAAGTTTATTTTTATTTTATTGAATCAGTGAGAAGTCAGAACAAAAAAGAAACTAGAATTAGTCACCAAACCAATTAAATATACTTAAGCTAAATTTATATTTCTTTAATTTAATTAGTCATCTTTTGGGGGACTATAATCAGTCCCAAACGAATTAATTTTAGCCAACTAGTAAATTCTTTATGTTGGACAATTACATAATGCATCTAAAGAATTAGCCGATGGTGGAGTGCATTTTTCACCTTAAATTTTTATATCGAACATGATAATACTAAAAAAAACCGTTTTGTTAACATCAGCGAATAATGCTGACAAGGAGCACACACACCATACTAGTACGACTGGGCACTAAACCTGTTACCTGTTATCCGTTTTCGATCTATTATCCAACTATTTGCGACCCTAGGAAAAAAAAATATCGTGTTAAACTATTCTCAAAAATATTTTTGTGTCATAAGATCTCATATAATTAATCAATAGAGTTTTGACCCGCACTTCCAAAATGCGAAATTATTCTTTTTGAAAAAAATTAATTTAATAAAAAATTTAATTTTAATTTAGCTGAAATTTTATTTTTCTGATATCTAATTTATTAAATAAAACATTTTATTAATATGAATTTTTGAGATGTTAACAATTTTACTTTTAATATATTTATATTATACATTTTACTTTGTTCCGTTAGTTAACCATATTTGTAGTTATTTTTCGTTTTTGCATAGTTTACTCTATAGGTATAAAATTATATAATATATATATTTTATTTGAAAATCATTTTACTCAGATTATGATTATAATTCGCATTATAATGTAGGATCTTGTTTTTTTAGATAATTTATGATATTTTAGTTTTTTTCAGAATGAAAGATATAAAAATATTTATCTTAGATTATGATATAACTATATATATATATATCTTTATTTTTTTTTAAATACTAAAAAATGTGAATAATTAGTTAATAATTTGTTTTACCATTAATGAAATCCTAAACTCTTACTAATTATAATGGTATTTTATGTCATATAATACATTTCATATCATATAATACATGAGTAAATGGTATAGATAGATGTGCTTATGTATTAAATAAGATAATCCATTTATTTAATATTTTTTACAATATTTTAAATTTATTTTTTTAATCAAAATTGGTTAATATATTTTAATCTTTTATTTTTATAGAAATTATGTGATTTGTTAATTTTATACAAAAATATAATGAGAAGAAAATAAGATAATAATTAAATATGATTAATTTCTATACTTTTATACATGAAATCACATGTTTAATTAAGATAACAACATGAATTTAAAATAATATTTCATTTACTTGTCATACGTATGAATTATATAACAATTTAAAATTATAAAAATAAAAGTGAATATTAACCAATTATTTTGTAAATATCTATATCCAGACATGAGTTTTGAAAATATTACTGATTTAGTTTATTTATACAACTCCAAACTGATATATACTTAGATTTCTTAATTTTTTTTCTTTCTAAAATAACACAAATCAAATTAGATAAATTCTTACAAAAATGGATTTACAAAATTAAGACAATGAACCATCTCAACTTTAGCCTAAATACAACTAAAGAATAGTTGTAGTTAAACTGATAGGAATATTTGCCAATAATAAATTAAAAATGAATAATCAAACTGATCTAACTTTTGTATTTGTCATAGTTATATTTTTGATTAGGTGTTTTTGCTAACGTTAGTTCGAAAAAAAAAAAAAAGACAACGTATAGGTTGGTCTAAAGGATGTTCGGATCGAGAAGGTGACTTATGGTCTGAATCTGGAAGTCAGTTGAATCATACATTTCTGGATATAACTGAACGAATAAAATACTTCGTTTTTTATGATATCAAGATCTAAAGTTATCTTTATCAAAAAAGATCTAAAGTTATGCGCAATTACTCTATATCGAGTTCACCTTACATGATCCATCTATCCATTAGGTTTTAGTGATGCTTAGATCTCGTTGCTCAACAGTCAACAAGAACAACAAAAAGAAAACAAATCCCTTCAAAACGTAAGGCGGGAGGCTTCGTTCTAGCTGTAAGATTTAATCTATACATGTCGTGCGTAGACCTTTCCATCTAGTTGGTGAAAATAAGATTTTCTTATGAGCATCTCCATGGGGAACATATGAGTTACCGTTTTGCTTCTTCCTTCAGGTGAATGACTGGAGGCTCGACTCAAGATTGTTGTTCATGAGAGCTATTTACCAGTAAAAAATTGGGCTTTCACTTATTGATCAAGGTAAACAAATTATGACTTTTACCTCTCAAATGCACATGACCATCCCATCCTATGTGATAAGCTATTCTATTGTTACTACACATTTTCGTTTGTGCCTTAAAGCTTCACATTTTCTCCACGATGCCATTCTGTGAAATGGACAACATTTATTGAAGGAGATTGTGCATTAATTTTATGAGGAGGGGAAGAATCCGCCCAAGAAATACCAGCTTTCTCGCCTTCTTTAAAGCATGAAAAGTTACTATGTTAAGCTAGAATGTCTATGCTTGGTTGGTGGGTTTTAAATTGAGTTTTTTTTTTTTTTCTTTGGTCCCTTGTACAAATAAACGTTACTGAAGTCAAGTATCCACTGCAGCACTTTAAGGTATCCAATGGATCTGTTTTACATTAAATACACCTGTGTTTTTGCATATCAGCTGCTAATCAAAATTAATTTGGACTTGATATACATCAATGTAACGAACTAAGATTCATTTATTGTGTCTTAGAACGAGTTGCACCATAAACGAAGCTTCTCGCACTAATTCTTACAAACTATTGTTTTGTTTCCATCATATAATCCAAACTCTGAAGCCAAGGTCTATATACAGGTGTTTCAGTTTTGCTCATACTCTTCTTAATTTTACTATCAAAAGAATTCCTTACTCTTTTATTTTTTCCTGCTTCAGTTGTTTTTTTATGAATGCCAGCATACCAATTTATAAAATTTCCAAGTCACTTTCTTACTTTCACTTGCTTGAATTTGTGGAGAAACAAAAGTAGAGTTACAGCTAATCCAAATAAGACGACTAACTTATCATCTTCCAGGCCAAAACATCTTCCGTGTTAAATCTTTCCCTTTGATAATCTGCAAGTAACTTAATTGTTAATCTAGCTTAGCTTTTTTTTTAAAAAAGTTTTGATTCTGCTATTTGCAAGCATATGGAACCAATAAGTCATGAAGATTGTGAAAGATTACATTGGTATTCGGTTACCATGTTTTTATGTCAGAGTAGAAAGAGAAACTGAAGGTTTTTTTATTTTATTTTGTTGGTATCGATTACTTCTCTTTTGCATTTATTGCTCATCTAGACAAATTAGATAGAAACCAAGTTACATATAATTATTACGTTGAAGGGTTCTATTTATTCAGCTGCTTACATGTTAAGCTGAATCACGCTTGCAGTGACACTGACATATTAATATTGAATGCTCTCCTGTCTAACCTTGAAAATATTTCCCTATTCTACTGATCATTACTAGCATTCTTTCCAAGTATTTATATGTTTACATGCAGCGAAAAACCTACATGGGTTCAAGGTTAGCTGTTAGATGTCACTTAACGGTTTATGCATTATCTACATTAGATTTTTTGAGATTCTAAGATTTTTCTTTTCCCAAAAAATCTTCAGATGTAATGCTAATAATGTTTGATCTGGGTAGTGAGAAGTCCCAGGTTTGCATAGGAGGGTTAAATGCTTTGAGATACTTTAAGAGAGGTATGATGACTCAAAAATCTTTGTTACTGGAAATGGTAAGGCATTGGCTTTTTGCTCTTTGCATAAAGCTCAAACCGAGTTTCCTTACCTATATGTCAAATTCAGTGGTTTAATTTGCAAAAACTTGAAGAGAAAGATACTTGTCGATACCTTCAACAGTAATAAAAGGAAGTATTATCATATTACATCTATTGACTTCACATGGAACAATCAACGAGTTCTTAACGTAGTAACTATTCTCCAGAATTATAAGACTTCCTTACCAATTCTTTAATGATTTTATTCAGATTTTTAACTTCAGCTACATACTAGTACTCTACTAACCAAACTAGTACACTAGTAATTAAGCCATGACGACGCAGCTTCTTCTTCTAGGCACAGCACGAGCCTTAAGCGGATGCTTCATGACGACAGTGAACTCCCATTTCTCCGTCAAGTCGATTTCATCTCCTTCAAATACCTTCTTCCACTCAAACTCCTTCACCATATTCGCCACGTAATACTCAAGATGCAGCATTGCCAATCCAACCGCAGGGCATATTCTCCTTCCAGCTCCAAACGGCATCATCTTTATCCCTCTGCTTCCAGTGATATCCACCGCCGCTTCTTCTCCCAAGAATCTCTCCGGCTTAAACTCCATCGGCTCCTCCCAAACCTCCGGATCTCTCCCTATCTCCGCAACGTTGAAATTGATCGTCCCTTGCTTCGGAACCTTGTATCCTCCCAGTTCAGCGTCTTGGCTTACTCTGTGCGGCAACAGAAAATGTCCCGGAGGATGTCGTCGGAGACCTTCCAGCACCACCGCCTTAAGATACGGCATCTTCTTCATCTCTTCTTCCTCCACTTCCCCACCTGCTTCTGATACGCTTTTGATCTCCTCGTATAACCTTTCTTGGATTTCAAGATTCTTCACCAGGTTCGCCATTATCCATTGCAGCGCTGTCGCCGTTGTATCAGTTCCGGCGGTGAGAAACTCTGAGCATAAGCTCACCATCTCTTCCTCGTTCAGTTTCCTATTGTCCTCCTCAGGAAGCTCGAGATCGAACAGCGTATCCACGTAGGCTTGCACATACTCTTCTTTCGTCTCCGTATCCCTAGATTCAACGATCTTCCTCCGAGAACGAATCAGCGGAAGCAACACGTCCTTGTGTTCTCTATGCATTTGAACAAACTCTTCCCATCTCTTTCGCATGAACACTTTGGTGAAACTCGGAAAGAAGTTGAGACTGCTGAACCTTGGCGAAGAGAGTAACTCTCTTCTTTGAACGAACTCAACCTTTTTTATTTCTTCTTCGTCAAGTTTGTCACCGAAACACATGAGAACGAGAAGCGAGAACATGGCGTACTGGAGATGATGGACGACGACAATAGGCGCTTTTCCTCCATCTCCGTGGTTACGAAACCGATCAAAGAGGATATCAAGAACGCAGCGACGAGCGTGGGAATAAGATCTCACTCGCGACGAGTGAAGAGTCTCAGAGATTAGGTTGCGGCGGAGAAGTCGCCATGTGGCTCCGTAAGATCCTGAGCCGATTGTGTGTTGGTTACTGGTGATGATCTTCTCGGTTGGAAGCGCCAGAGGACGATCGGAGAAGATGACGCCGTTCAAAACGAGAGCGTTGTGAGCGAGGAAACGGTCAGAGACGAAAATGGCGGGAAGGAAACCGATGCGGTGGGAGATGATCGGGCCGAGATGGTGGTGAGCTGAGCGGAGGTAGGAGTAGAGATTTCCGTGACCTTGAAGAAGCCACCTGAAGGGACCAAGTAATGGGAAGAGGTTGGGGTCAGGAGGTAGAGGAAGAGAGCTCTTACGGCGGAGGACGAGATGGAGAATAATACTTAGTAAGAGAGAAACAAAGATGATAAAGAACCATATCGCCATTCTCTTTGTTTTCTGTTATGCTGTTAGGGTTCTTCTTCTTGAGCTTCCTATATATAGTAGGGATATACACGTGTAGGGGAATTTTTGTTCTCGTACTATTGAGAAACGCTACCTTCCCATGTATTCAATAAAGACTTTGTAGAATAATATATTTTTATTATCTTTTCTACAAATTACTTTCCCTGGTGGTCCAGCCTCGGATCTTGGCATCAGAGAGTGAATTTGTCCATGGGGTAGCAAATTATGAAGTTTATTTGTTATATCATATATGATCACTTGTGGCTAATTTTAAACCAAGATGTTTTTGCCTCCGATGATCTGATTTCTTTTCAATTGTCATACTAACTTCCTGCTGAGAGCTACCTAGAAAGTCTTTCTCTTAAGTACACAGTATTCATTTTCACATCATGTATGGTCTATTTCATTAGTATTCACAAAAAAAAAAATTGAAAACCACATGTATATAAATATATTGATTGAAGATTTGTATCATTAGCCATCTGGGACTATTTAGTAAGTTGTAATTTTTACTGAAAGATCCGTGTGATTTAGCAGTTAGGAGATTTGTGTAAAGGAAAATTTCCATAATAATATACCAGCTTAATTTTAATTAGAATTTTAATATACCATCTTTTTTAATATCTAATTTAATACATCAGCTTAATTTTTTTTATCTATAATAATATATCAATTTTTAAATTGTAATAATTTAACACCACATATTTAACGATGAATTCACTTCCGTTAACTCTTTATTTTTAAATTCAAAATAATAATATTTAAATAATAAAAAATTATAAAATACTGGAAAATTCAAAACAAAATTCGAAAAACTCCAGAAAAAACTCCAAATTTTATATAAAAAATTTAATTTTATTTGAAATTTAGATTTAAAATTTAAGAGTAAAAATAATTATTTAAAGATTTTCATTTTTTGATAAAAAAATTTTTTTTACAAAAATACAGAAAAACCAAAAATTCCAAACTATTTTTTTTTCTAAATCTTCTGTTATTAGAAATTCATATTTAACATTTAAGATTAAAATTAATTTTTATATATATTAACATTATGATGTAAAAATTAAATAATTTAAGATATAAGATCAGTTAATACTTTGAAATTTTGTATTTAATCTATAAAATAATATTTTGATATATTCAAACCTATATGAATGATAAATTATTTTTCATATTTTATCACACATCAAAAATAAAATATTTTAAAGAATTTCTTTATAATCTTAAAATTTAAATCTAAATTTCAAAACAAATTAGATATTTTTTATAAAAAACATTTGGATTTTATTTTGAATTTTTCAGTATTTTTGTAAAAATTTTAATTTTAATTATTTAAATATTATCACTTTTAAATTAAAAAAAGAGTTAACGGAATTTAACTCTCTGTTAAACAGATGGTGTTAAATAGGTAGAGTTTAAAAATTGATGGATTATTATGGAAAAAATTAAACTGATGTATTATTATGGAAAAAATTTAAATTAATGTATTAGATTGGGTATTTAAAAAGATGGTGTATTAAAATTCTAATTAAAATTAAGATGATGTATTAATATGGAATTTTCCCTTGTGTATATTTCTATTCTCTCTTGTTAATTGTGTAATACATCCAAAATAAATAGTATTGTGAAATTTAAATTTATAATTTCTGTCTTCTCTGATTTTTTTCATACATTAATTAAAAGTTTTTAAATAAAAATTTTTAGTCCATGTACCACCAAAAAATATATTTTCTTCCTAACAATTAGACTGCAAATTTACAAAATTTATTTTAAAAAATTATAAATAATAAAAAACCTTCGGCCAATTTCTAAGGGACAGATGACTGTAGACTGTAGTCAGTCAATTAATATACCTAAGGGACAGATGACTGTAGACGAAAAGTCAAAAGTCTGTGTTCTGATTTTTAAATGTATTAACGTTAGTTCGTTACATTACATCTAGGGATGTTAAACATGGGAAATGTATAACTAGGGATGTTAAACATGAGAAATGTATAACTGTCAGTTCGTTACATCTAGGGATGTTAAACATGGGTAATCTCCCAATGGATATCTTAAACCCTACCAAAAAATTAAACCCATAACCTAAGCCGTTTTATGTAAAAGGTTGAGGGTTCAAAATGGGCAGATACACTTTTATACATAGTTTTCTATTTTATATCATTGCTTAAACCCCAAAAATATTATTAGAGATATTTTCAAAATAACAACAAGAAAAACTAAATTATATATA
The DNA here is from genome assembly GCA_900406495.1 of Sisymbrium altissimum. NCBI lineage: Eukaryota > Viridiplantae > Streptophyta > Magnoliopsida > Brassicales > Brassicaceae > Sisymbrium > Sisymbrium altissimum. The sequence continues at coordinate 26,623 of OVBI01000721.1, forward strand.
TTAAATATTTTAATAAAAAATTAAAAAGAAAAGTCACTCCACGCAAAGGCATGTTAAATCCTACTTTTATAGTATTTTAAATGCTTTTGAGTCTTGTATTCTCATGTGTTACAACTTAGAGTCTTAGGTTTCATTTCATGCATTTGCATAGTATTTTGAGTTCTTTTTAGGTGTTGGGAGTCTTTGGAGTGACTGAGATGGAAAGAAGGCAAATGAATGAAGGTTGCGTTTTAAAAGGTGACCGAAGGAAAAACCTGCTTCTCAGAGATCAAATGGCCTCAAAAACGCTGCCAAACCGGCTCCTTCGCGTACAAACCAACCAGTCTGAGAAACCTATCGGCCCTAGTAAAAATGTTTCCAAACCGGTCAGTTAATGGATCCAACCCGGAGCATTATTAGAAGCTTATAAATACTATTTTTGCTGATAGCTAAAGATCCTCAGCTTGTTTTGTTATTGTTCTTAAGAGATCAAAACCGTCCTTTTGCATTGTTGGACCATTTTGAGATCATTTCCAAACTAGTGAAGATTCCATACTTCTTTTTCTCATTTCTTTCTCATTTCTTATATATAAATATATATATATATGTATATATTGTTTCATGTTTACTCATATATACATGTATGAGTAGATAAATATTGAGTTATGGGATTAGTAGATTATGATGGATTGATGGTTGATTGATAATGCTTAGGACTATTTAATTACTGAATCTTCAATTTGGAATGTTAATCAGGCTAGATTAGACGTAATCAATCAAATTTTAGAACTCAGGAATTTCACGTCCATAAGCTGTTTGTGAAATGCTTTAACCAAATTATAATTTGTTTTTCTGCCCTAACGAATGAAAACTGATTGATGTTATGGTACTTAGTTTAGTGTATTTGCTTGTAAATGCTCATGCTTATCTAATTGGCAAATGTAAGTCTAGCTAATTGATAATTAGCAAAGTGAGTAAGGCTATGAAAGTAGATTAGTCTTGTTAGGTGATCCGTATTCTAGGATATATAGTGCTTCGTAACTGTTAATTGAATATTAATCAGTGTGAATTCATCTTGAGCAATTGCTAATTCCCGTTAGCCATTTATATCCCATTGATTAATCGAATTTGAAATTGATTGCTTAGTGTTTGTCTTATGTTTTGCTTTGATTGTTTGTTTGCTTTTTTTATAGTTTGATTGCATGTGGTTTAAATAATCAGTGCAGGGAAATCGGCTAAGTTGTATTTTAACTATGTCTATGTCTAGAGATATTAGGGGTTTGACTGGTTTAATTGCAGTGGTGTGGTTGCAGTTGCGGAATTTTGTAGAAACGGATGGTTGTAGTTTTAAGTGTTATTAAGCGATTCATACGGATAGTACAGCGGTTAAAACTGGTGTGTTTGTGGGAGAATTATAACTGTTTGACTAGCGGATGCAACATCGGTTAAACAATAAATTATCAATATAAACATATTATATAAATATATAAAATATCAAAAGTGTAAATTATTATAAGAAACTTAATTATTAAAAGGATTTAATCAAAAAAATTTATTAATATAAATTTATGATAAATGTTTAGTGAATAATCAATAGAAAATATCAAATTTATTCATATATTTCATAATTACAATATCTAAATTTAAAAATTTTAACATATTTAAAAAATTTCGGTCAACTAATTAATTTTGTAGATTTTTTTTTAGTTCTGTAGATTTTTTATTTATTTTTTAAATATTTTGAAAATATTTTTTCATTTTTTACCTTTTTTTTTATTAATTACCTTGCAACCGCCTGCAACCGCAAACGCTGATGGAAATCAGTTATTGCATTTTAGCAGTATAAAGTGGTATGAAACGGTATAAATCAGTTTTTATGATTGTTATTAAACGCCATTACTCATTACCACCCACTGTATTTGCATTTGCGGGTGACAGCGAGTGAACCAATCAACACCTAATTAGACACCGAACAATTTTTCTATGCTAATTAATACTTGAACTAAAGAAAACAAGATTAAATATACCTATACTTTTCTGTTTCGGCCAAAAATATTTTTGACTATTTTCCCATCAATCAACAACTAAAACTGTTAACGAAAGTATATAAGTAAAATGATATGTTTTGTATATTGACTTAATTAAGAAAAAAAAAAAGAAATAAGACAACCAAACAAGAAAACTTCGTAGTTTTTGTCATCTCCTTCTTCATTGTGAGAGACTTCGTCGGAGTGCAATTAGGTTACTAATTTTGGTGTTTGTGAATGTATTTGGTTACCTGGATCATCAATCGAAAGAAGTACAGAGTTTAAACAATATCTGGGATATCAATTTCTTTAATAATGAGGTAATCCAAAATTTTAGAATTTTAAAATTGATTTACAATTGTTTAATCAGTCGTTTATAATTGCGTAATAAATGCTTTATAATTATTTAATAACTGTTTTTGAATTTTTTAATCAATTGCAATATATAATTGGTCTCTTCTTATTGTATTCTTGATTTTTCAGTGAATCAGATATCAGTTTTCTCATAAATTATAGTGGCAAATTTGAGAAATTTGAAGATGGTACAGATAATTATAACGGTGGTTCTGTGACTGAGCTTGTTACACCAGCGAATTCATTGTATCAAACAATGCCTATGAGTTTGTATTGTCAAAGGGTGTGGTACAAATTACCAAAGACATGGGTGAACTTAAAATTTTGTGTCATGGTCTTGGTAACTTCTCGAAGATGTGTAAGACGGCTAACTAGATGGTGCAAAACAGTCAAAATATATATGGAGCTTGATGAATAAGCTGACAATGAAGAGGGGGGGAGATGAAAATTTTGGAGTTGAAAGAAGAGATCGCAGTGAGGAACCACAAGAGGAAGGAGGAGAGGAGAGAAGAGATGACAGAAATTCAAAAGGAAAAGATAAAGGTAGAAGCTGGTGTGATGTTGAAGCCCGTGTGGAGGAAATAGTGGCCTCATTTGTTTATGAGGAAGAGAATGATGATTATGACGAACTCCTCGTACATCAGATTGTGAAAAAGCAAATAATGAGATGGTTCATTATGATAGTTGGATAAAAGTCAGTGGAAAGCTCGAGATTAGGCAAGTGTTTGAAAGTGTCACTAACTTTAGAGGGGCTGTGTTGGAGTATGCCTTAAAGGAGGATGAAATATCCAATACGAGATGGGCAGGTAAAAAAATCTGAGGCTAAGTGTGGTATTGAGAATTATGAATGGAAAATTTACTGTTCTTATGAGGAATCAGTTTGTCAATAGATGGTTAAATCATTTCAAGAGATCATACATGTCACAAAGATGGGCATTGCAAAATATTGATAGAAAGCGTGATCTATGATATGTACATTAATGAGCAGAGAAGCGATCATCTACTGAAGCCCATAATCATGCAAGAACATATCCATGAGCGATACAATGAGGCGTCTTCATTTGATCAATGTCAGAAGGCGAAGAAGAGGGCACTAGAACTCATTGAAGCGGAATTCAATGAACAATATAGGAGGATGAAAAACTACCGAGATGAGCTTCTAAAGTAAGCGTAGTTCATTATTGTGATTATATTATCAGAGTTAAATATCACTTTTTTGTTTTAAATATGTTTTGTATAATAGGAAAAACTCTAGTTCCATAGTGGAGCTTCTGACAACGATTAGCGATAATGGTAAATAAGTTTTTGATAATTTCGAAATATGTTTTTGTGGATTGCGGAAGACATGGAAAGAGCATTGTCGACTAATCTTTGGAATCGATTGTTATTTTTTGAAATCCAATGAAAAAGGCCAATTCTTGGCAGCTGTTGGTAGAGATGCAAACAATCAAATATATCCTTTTGCTTGGACAGTTGTCCAAGTGGAGAATACGGACAGTTGGATTTGGTTCATTAAGCATTTGAAAAGTGACTTGGATCTTCACATTGGTGATGGATTCACCCTCATATCCGATAGGCAGAATGTAAGAATGAGTAAATATGTTAATACTTTAAAACGGTGTATGAAAATCATATTAATTTTAATAAGTAACTTTGTGTACATTTCAGGGATTACTTAAGGCTGTGAACCAAGAATTGCCAAAGATTGAATGCCAAATGTGTGCAAGACACATTTATGGGAATTTGAAGAAGGTTTATCCGAAAAAGCCACAGATGAAAGGCTTGTTTTAGGAAGTTGTGGAGAGTTTCAATGTACCTGATTATGAAGCAAGTTTAAAGAAGATGAAGGCTTATGATATTGATGTATTAGATGCCTTGATGAGTAAGAACCGGATGAATTTCAGTCGAGCATACTTCTTGACGAACTCCTGCTGTAAAGATGCACTGAATAACTTTTCAGAGTCATACAACAATACCATTAATAAAGCGCGTGAGTACCATTAATTCAGAGCTTGGAGACAATGAGGAGACAAGCAATGGTAATGATTGAGTAGAGGAGGAACAAAACTCGAAAATACAAAAGTAAACACATTCTGAAAGTTGGTTATGTAATGGCTGCAGAGGAACTAGAAGTCCCAAAGCTCAGGTCACACCCTGGACGTCCATGTATCTTTGAAGTTAAGGAGAACGGGCATGGTTATAAAGTTGATGTGAAGGAGAAGACATGTAAATGTAGGAGATGAGATTTGACAGGAAAACCATGCCGTCACGTGTTGTGTGTTGTTTTTGACAATAAGAAAACATACAATAGAGAAGACTTGGTTTCGGATTGGTATTTGACCACTACTTGGCAGACGCAGTACATTAATTTGATTGACCATGTACACTTAAGCCTGTAAATTTTTCATCTATGAAGTTAATTTATACTTACACCAAAATTGAACAAATTAAGATTTATAAACGGTTCATATACCTGAATTTTCCGAAGATGACATTTGATTTGAAGATATCGCCATTCTCTTCTCTTGTCATTATCCAATTCTAAACCCTAGTTAGAGACGAACTTTCCCCAAATGTATTTCAGTTGGAAGACGACAAAGAAGATGTTGAAGACAATCGATTTTAATTTCTTCTTTTTTTTTTTAATTAATTTGATATACAAAATGCATCGTTTTACTCATACACCTCCATTAATGACATTAGTTGTTGACTGACGGAAAATTGGTCAAACTTGTTTTCGGCCGAAACAAAAAAAAGTATAGATATGTTTATTAGTCTGGTTTTCTTTAGTTCAGGTATTAATTATCACAGAAAATTATACGATGCCTAATTAGCACCTCTAGACATAGTTGAGGTACGAATTAGCAAATTTACAATCATTGCATGTAGCGATTATGGTCATTACAAAATCAAAATCATTGTTTGCTTTAGCTTAGGTCGAATTCTTAGATTCTAATGTGCTAGTTCCCTTTCCTTGTAGATTGATATTCTTAAACTAATATAGGTGACTTACCATGTATTTGGGGTATGAAAAGAGTTATTTACGTATGAAAGTATTTATTTAGACTATAATAATATTTTAGAGTATTTTGGGATGTGGGTGTACTTTGGGCTTCATACATGCTATTTTTGGGTCCAAATTGACCTTCCCATTTGGTTGGTCTGGTTGCGCTTCAAATGAAATATTGTCCATGTCGTCAGTACATAACAGCCGTCCCACACCGTCCATTTGAGAATATCTTATGGCTCTAATTCGTTGCTTTAAATTGTACCTATTTCATCTCAGCAATTGATTTTCATTAAATACCTATTACATCTAACAGTTAGGACTTCTTTGGTAGATATTCACAGTGGTTAGGCGTTACCTTTTAGAAAAATAGGGAGAAATAACGATGCCGTGAGTTCTTCCTTCTCAGATGAGCATCTTCTTAGATAAGGTAATTTTTGATTTTTTTTTCGTCTCAATGCTTTACTCTGTTCTTTACTTACTTCGTTTCTCTATATGAGTCCAGGTCAATATGGGCGATCACTGTTTAGTAATATATGGCGACTGGAGCTGTGCCGTGAATGGAGAGTGGAATTTTGTGATGGACAAGCAGTGGATGTCCAGAGTTGTTCCATTGGCCGAAGAAATTTCTTTAGAAGACTTGAAGAAGACCACCATGAAGGAGTTTTATGGGGAAAGCAGTGTAGGCTTGATTGTCTCTATAACGCCCCGACCGCCCCTACCGGTGAGTCACCCATCTCTCTATCGGGCTCGTGGGCCCCATCCCTGTCCGACGGTCGGTGCGTTAACCGGAGGGTTCGAAAGTCATGATATACTATCCCTGCAATCACCACATGACCGTTCCCCGTGTTTTGGCCTCACTCACACGGTACCGCGAATGACTTCTCGGTAGGTCACCCATCATTTGACTACTGCAGCTCAAGCACGCTTAACCCTGGAGTTCTCTATGGATGGGCAACCGAAAAGGTAAGTGCACTTTGATGACATAGGTAGCCAACTCAATTCTTTTAACTTCTCTACATAAGTTTTCATATATACCAGAAATCGGGATGTTACAGTCTCATTGAATTATTGCCAAATAGCAAAGAATTGGCCACGGGGATACACACACCCCCGGTTTTGCTGACCAACGATAGTGGTATTGTGTTTTTTCTCAAACACATGAAGGTCAACTCATCAATGAATTTATTTGTCAACGATAGGATCAACTGGACGGCCTGGCATGGACAAAAGGGCTTCTGGCTCTTCGTGGACGGAATCAGGTGGACGGCCTAATATGGATAATTGTGGTTTGGCATTCACATGAACTGGTTTTGGTGGACGGCTGAATATGGACAGCCACTTGCAAGCTTAATGGATGGGTTCAAGTGGACAGCCACACTCCAGAACTGGTCACCCACCTTGTCTTTCGAATCTTCACAAAATCGACGACGAGGAGTTCGACATTCCACCATTGTTTGATGATGCAACATATGACAATGCCAACATACCAGATTTGGACGTTAATAATGGTGATGACAAAATTTTATGGGTAAGTTCTCCTTGGTTATATACGAAGTATTATATTTTACGCCCCAAATTTTAAAGAGGTGGTCATATCCAGTTATTTATCATATGCTATCCACGTGGATTACGTAAAATGGACGCTTAAAATTGGACACACTCATTACATGTTTCCACGGCCTCCTGGACATGCCAAATTCATTTTCTATCTAAGTCAAGTTCACACAAATATCCGATTGGTTATTTGTTTTCATACTACACCATACTTTCAGTGCCCCCCTGTTTAAGTTGTAACAATTTGATGTTGCAGAAAGCCTTTTTCGCCTGGTCAAATTCATTTAGATATAATAACCTGTCCACGTGGAGTAAATAAAATGGATAGAAAAAAAAAAAACCCTAATTGCATATCCACATGCTCCTGAACATGTCAAAGCAATTTCTCTGTTTTCCATACCATACGGGTAACTGGCCACTGATTAAACATTAGAAACATTAGAAACATTAGAAACATTAGAAACATTAGAACCAAATTCAGTGTTTTCCCGAAACATTAGAAACCATTACAGACCCTTCACTTACTAAACTGCACAAAAAAAAGATCTCACAAAAGTAGCTATCCAAAAGTAGCTATCTAAACTAAACAACTAAACCGAACTAAAAGGATATTATCCAGGGAGAACACACTCCTTGTAAATGTCCATCGCGTACTGTTTGTAGAGGCTGTCCACATGACATAACGTTCCTTGGTCACTACCTGCCTGGTCAGAAGTCCATGGATAAGTTTCCAAGACAATGGACATTGGTTTAGTGGGATATCAAACAGCTTTCCAAAACATGAGTCTCTGATAATCTGAAACTCCGGCGTGTCTTTCAGCACCTCATGTATGAATGTCAGGACATCGAGTTTACAGTACACGTTCAGCCTCTGGTTAAGGAAATGACGCGTGGCGAACAACCTCTGTGGTAACCTTGTGTCGAAACTCGGTTGTTCACCTGCAATTTAGCACAAGTGTCAATCAAACAGATTCTATAATTTGACAACTTATTCAACAAAGACCAACAGCAAACAAAAACATACCGGAGTTTTGCAAGGTCGAGGAGCCATGGTCCATGACGCATCCTCGCTTCATAATCAATCCTAAAGAATAAATTTCTTCAATTGTTTAGTGTCGAGATGTTAAATTATTAATGAGAACATATACAAAAAAGGAAATTGAAGTCTTCACCTTTTTAGGTCACAAAGACGACGAAGAGCAGATTTCACGGACACGAAATCGGGCACAAAAACAGAGCCTACGTTCGCAATATACAACTCTGAAATTGGAACAGGTTACGTCAAAGGGATTTCAAAGAAACAAAGGGAAAGACGGTACTAAAGGAACTCCAATTGCAAAACACCCATCTGCTGACAGTGGGGATTCACTGGGATTAAACTCGGACACAACCATCAACTCACCGGATTTCAACTCAGGAACAAGAGAGAATCTCCAATTTTACCACCGAAAATAAAACGAGTCGCAATCAATGTAGGGTTTTTATCTGAATGGGATAAAAATATAAAGTTTTAAGAGAGAGATGAAAATTGACAAGGATGGGGTGAAAAGTAATGAAGAAAACAATGGTTTGGTTTCGTTTAAGGACTTCCCGACATTTCTTTCTTCCAAAGTACACTTCAATTTAAAACTACCGCATTTGTTAGATTTTTGGGATAAAGTGCCCTTATATGTGAATAACTCGTATGAAAACGAGCTAAAACTTATTTGTATCATTTATACTGTATAAAAGTTGAAGCTGTAAGTTATTGAATGCATCTACATAGGATTAAAAAACTTGATTCATTGGTCCACATCAGCGTTATCGTTAAACAAAAAAATAGTAAATATGATTAAACAGTTTAAAAAAATTAAAATACATATCAAAAGAAAATTATAATAATATAAATAAAAATGTATAATTTTCCACCAAAAAAATCTCTTTATAAATAAATAGAAATTAGAATAAAAAGAAAAATTAAATTAAATGAAGAATATTCCAAAATGAAATTAACAAAAAAAATGTGAAGATTTCAAAAAATATTGTCTCTTCTAAAAGAAAATAGAAATAATATCAAAAACGTCAAATTAGCCAAAACAAAATTCATAGAAAATTTTGAAAGTATAAAAAATTGAAGGTGTCAACATAAAATTTAAAACCACCATGAAAAATGTATTTTCTTACATGGAATAAAATGGACATAGATAATGTGTTTCCATTAATACAAGAGAATATATAGATAAATAAAAATGCGTTTTTTTACATGGAAAAAAAAAGATCAAGTGATCAACATATATTTGAATTTGACTATGTTATATTTTTGTGAACAAAACAGAAAATCACAATTTACATGCTTTTTTATTAGAAATTAGATAAGGACCGCCAGATCGGCGGGTAAAAATTAAAATAAATATTAAATTATTTTAAAAATATTTTTTATAACCTGTAGTTAAGTCATAACCTGTAGTTAACAAATCCGAATAATTACGGACCAACAATTAAATAACTTTTCTTGTCATTTGAAATATAGAATAAAGAACCCACATTATACGTGGATGAAAAATTATTTAAAATCTTTATTGATAATCTGTGTAATTAAAATTTTATATGTTTAGATTTCAATTTAAATTATCCAAAATTATATTTTATATTTCGCAATTGAAAAACCGGATAAACCCATTGAAAAGATTAAATTAATTTAAATTATTTAAAAGTTATGAAACTAATCTCTTTAAATATATATAAAGGTTTGAAATTTTTTTATGGTATATTATTTTTAAAATATATATAATTAATCAATAAATATAAATATAAAATAAATATGTAGTAACAGATAATCTCAAAGAAAATAATAACCTATTATAAAATAATTAATATCAATATTATAAAATCAAGAACATTATTACATTAATAATCATTAAAATTTAATATTATTACATTATTCTTCTAGATTTTTATATAGAGATAAATTTAGTGGTGTGATAGAGAAATCAAATTATTTTTAAGAGTAGTAATTTATTATATATATATATATATTTTATAATTATAATGTGTTAAAATTATATATCATATTATTTATGATTAGTAACTATTGTATATTTCAATTTATTTTAAAAATAATTTTGTTTCTCCTTTTTTTATGTTTTTTTTAATAAAAACTAATTCAATTTTTTTCCTTTTTAAAGAAATATTAATTATTAGATTTTTCCTTTTTTATTTAGAAAATTTAAATTTACAATTTTACTAATTTTTGTAAATTAAAAAAAGTAAATATGCATGTGTCGCAATCTTATTAATTATTAAATTTGAAGGATCAAGATGTATACAAATCATCAAGTATCTACTATTGTTTCATTTTTTTTTTGCCAACACTATTGTTTCATGTTATCTGACCAAAAAAATATTTAATGCTAAATTAAATTTCATCATATATTGACTGTAAAATATCAAATTCGAAACTTGAATATTATGCAATGGGATACAAATTAAACAGACGCTTTTCACGCATAAAAGTATAACAATTGTTTAAAAAAATATACTATCCATATGGAAACCCAAAAAAAAACTTATAAATAAGACATTTTTTAAAAAAAAGTATGGAACAGTTATAAATTAATCTTAAATTTTCAAACCTTAAAAATTAATTCAAATCAAAACATAGAGAAAACATCCATAGCTTAAAAAAAAAATTGATCAAAGCTTATAAACCATCACAAAAGTTTGAAAAAAATAAATAATCTAATAAGAGTTTTTAAATAAAACTAATATAAATGAATGTTTTTAAAAAAATATAAGCAAAAACACGTGATGGAAAAGAAAAATATTGTCTTACGTGATCATTAAATGAGATTTTAAGCAATGTTACAGGCAGTTGTACATTGCTCGCATTAAAATGATCTTCTTCTTTGATTGCTTAAACCCTTAAATATACATAACATTGATACATCCTTATTCATACTATATTTTGTATTTCATTAAAGAGAAATTGATATACTAATACAAAATTTGAAATCAACATAAATCATGAATTATAGATGTACATATACACAACATCAGTCAGATATTCAGTTAATTAACCAAGTATTTGAATACATGAACTTTATCCATATGTTTTTAACTTATGAATGAATTATCCATATGTAGATTTGAAAAACCTGTACATGTTTGGTAATTTGGGTTTGATTAATAATTCTTCCATACTTTATTCTATAAATAAAATTTTAGAAGTTGTTAATAGTATGTATTTCTGATGATTCATATATGAGTAATAGCTATGTAAAATAATCAAAATTTATCATTTATTGTATTTCAAGCAGAATATTACTTGGGTTATATTTATAGTTATTAATTTAAATTATTTTCTATGCATTTAAACTAAAAAAAAACTATCATGTATGTTTTGATTATACTATTTTCTTTTTTAATTTAAATAAAATGATAGATTAATTTATTTTTAAAATATTTAATTTTATTTTTAATTTACCCAAAAACTCATTATGAATGTACGATTTTTTTATATTCATAGTAGACTTTACATTTGAAATAATCTTATTTAATCTTTTGAAATGTATATTTAAGAGCATAATTTAATTAATTTAATTTCTTTGTTTTTTTTTTTATTTTTATGATATTTATTTAATTTAGATATTATATTCTATTCCCCATTTGATTTAATAATTTAACTACATTTATAGAATATAATATTAAATTAAATATTAAACATGTAGATATGTTTTTTGATCCGGTTAAAAATTTATCAAAAACATATTCTCTTACTTTTTAAGTGCAGATCAAAATTTTGTATATTATTATTACTTATGTCTTTCAACTTTTATGTATAGTACTGTATAATCCCGACACATTTCCCCACTTTCTGCCATAAGAGGACTCTTTGGTCTTTGGCAAACTGATTTTATGAATCATAATAATCTATTTGACTATGTCAACAAAGAAATGAGACAGAATAACTTTAATAGGAAAAACATTTTTCCTTGAAGGCCTATTATTGGTGATAATTATAACAATCATGTCCACATGAAAAATGTAAGAGAGGTTTGTATTTTTCTTATGTTCTTATTATTTAGTTGATTTCTCTATCTTAATTATGATTTTGTAATATTTTTTCTTTATTTATTTCAAATGTGGAGTTTTTTCAACATGTAACATCTCTTTCAGTATATTCAAAACAACCATCTATTTCAGCTTTTATAATAATGATGTTTTATATGGTTACTTTTATAATAAAACAAATAATATATAATTGGAAATATAAATTACATATATTTCAAATCAACATGTAATATTTTATACTTGATGATTTCGAAAGTTATTATCAGTTTAATCACAAGTTTTTATAAATTTCCATGTAAAACTAAAAAATAAAATTAACTATTATATACATTACCACAAAATAATATTGAATACATTAGTTTTGAAAAAATAAATTCTAATATATAGCAATAAAATATACTATCGTAAAAGTTTTACTACTACTCATCATCATAAAGAATTAAATCACATAGAATATCACATCTAATCGTTACGATTCTTTATACTCCTATCTGAATATATAAATAATTAAATAATATCATTTACAAATACATCAAATATTTATTACTTTTTCATGGTATCTAACAAATAAATTATTTAATATTAGGTAATTTTCATCATAGATTACTGTAAAGTATTTAACTAAAACTTGAATATTATAGGATAGACATTTTAAAAACAAAAACAAAAATAGTAATTCATGCATATATGTATACAAAGTAAATATATAACAATTATACATTCATTATAAATCCTTACTAAATACAAAGTATGATTTAGCAGTGTGCAAACAGATTAATCTTTAATGTAATGTAATTAAAGAGATAACTATATAGTATCGTAATAATAATAATATCATTCATAATAGTGTATTGGAAGTAATATTTAAAAATACTACATCGATAAAATTTCATTTGAAAAAAAAAGTATGAAAATCTAATTGTCATACATATATAGATATTATCGATATTTGAACATACATTAAAATATCAGTAACACATTCTAAAAATAAAATGACAGAGTTATGAATCAGTCTTAAATTTCAAAACATAGACAAGTTATTCAAATCAAAACATCAAAAAATATCCAAAACTTAAACAGTGAAAAATTGATGCAAAGATTATAAAACATCATAAAATTATGAAACAAAATGATCTAATAGAAGAATGGAAATAAAACCTATGAATGAAGAACTTAAGAAGCAAACATTTGTGGAACACGTGATCGAGAAGCAAAAAAAATATCTTTTGTGATCATTTATCCAGTTTTAAAACAACATTAGATGTAGCTTTACGTTATTCGCGAAAACATGATCTTCTTCTTCCATTACTTCAAACATAATGAACGATGACCAATCTCATATTAGTATGAATTATCAGTTTTCTCCATATTCATAATATTTTTGTATTTATATTAAAAAAATTTAATAAAAATAACAATATAAGTTTTAAAAGAAACAAAGTTTAGAATCAAGATAAATTAAAAATTTAAATGTACATATAAACAACGTCAATCAGATATTCAATTAAAGAACCAAAGATTTGAACATATCAATTTTAGAAAAGAAATTTTTATCTGTTTTGGAATTAAAATATAGCAGTTTGAAAAATTATATAATGTTTTCATTTTCAAACAAATTTCAAAGGGATATAATATATATATGTTTATGGAAACAATTATAGAATTCAGAAGTAAAAAATGGTTACGAGGGTCTTAGCAAAAGACTTTTAATATATATCAAATAAGTATGCTATTCGGCCACATCGAGATTAGAAAATTTGATAAGCAGCACAACTCTATTCTCAATATGAGAGAGATATAATTTGAATTTGGATATGTGATATTATCATCATCATACTCATCACTTTTTCTCTCAATTTTATCCAAATCAGTCTCTATTTATAATGGTACTTATATTTGTCCATTAAAAAATCAAAATCTCATTTCAAAATCATCACTTTTTAAATCAAATCTTCTTAACCCCATTATCCTAACCTATGCCTAAGTCCAAATAATTAACAATATTTCATAAAAATGCTATTAGACTAACACAATATAAATCTAAATTAAAAAAATGGAAACAATAAATAACAAAAAAAAGTACAGAAAAAGTACAAGTACATAATATACTAGAAACTACATCAAATAAGAGCATCAAAAATAGAAAAAGTAAATAAGAAATCATGATGAGTAAGCAGGTCTATGATAAGTTTAATAAGTTGGTGGTCTTCTTCTGCTACTACTTGTTTTCACTCACCAAGACAAAGGAAACGTATGATGGTCTTAACAAAACAACACTTAACAATGTGAGAAGAATTAAAGAACTATTCTAGTCACATTATAGCAACAAATAGTACCATAAAAGGACTCGTAAACATTTTATAGACTCTAACACTATCCTTCATATCTCTGCATCGACTAAACCCATGGGAAGACTAAATCACCGAAAAGTATAATCAACTACAACCCACTCTTTAAAGTGCAAAACATATATCCCACCAAATTTAAAAAAACTCCCTAAAACCTCAAAACATAATTTAATACATAACTGTGGAGATGAGAACTTGTTTCTCAAGCAAATTCAAGATCAAAAGGAACCCAAGGTTTAACTCTAGTCAAAATGAGTTGAGTTGAATTACTTTTGGGATTAGAAGAGGAACCTTTGTGTTTTGTCTCCTTGTGCTTTAGGTTTGTGGGTGTCTGCACTATAAAACCAAGCTGAAAACGTGGGAGAGAGTCGGAGCCACACAAGAGACACACAAATACATAGAAGCAGCGAAAATCACGTAGAAAGCATAAGCTTTGGAGTAGGTTTTCTCATTAAAACATAGAGAGATACAATAAGAGTGTTCATGAGTGATATGATGAGGGAAGACTCTTGTATCTATGTTGCTATGTAACTTCTTTTAGTGGATTCCAAGCTGTAGTCTTGGGGAGATGTAGTGACTCTCATTAATGGGCATAAACTCCATAAATGTTGTGTGTGCTCCCTTCTTCTCCTTCTCTCTAATCTCTTTGCTCCTATCTTGGTTTACAGCATCTGGTTCGACATCAAATTGCTTTTATCTTGGGTATGTTGAGGTTCAAGCTCTTGAAAGGAAATGTCTTTGAGCCTCTGAACTTTAACAATAACTTGTATTAATTATACTGTAAATGTATCTATGCCAATAAGCCCATTTTGTAGAGTAATGTTTTGGGCCTAATCTGGTATACGAATTAGAATTAGGAAATATTCTTCGGAGATTATTAATTAGGTCTACACAACAACAACAACCAGGTGAATGCATCGGTTCTTTTATTTCTAGGAATTTGGATTTCAAAGATTAATTCAAAGTTACAATCCAGTGTTTCAGATTGAAGGTTAAAGTTACGATCTAGGGCTCTTGTCTCAGTTGCCACCAAAAATTGCTTATGGAGCCCTCGATGAATACCTCAACTTCAGCAATATCGATCGTCACAAAACAGATGGAATCACTGTCAATGACAAATCGTGTTCTCCGTCGTAGCAAAAGGCTCCCACCGTCTAGATATTCTCCTTACAAATCTGGGTTAGTTTTGTTTTTTTTACTCAATTTATAGTCAAATTTTGATATATTTTCGGTTTTGGGCAGAACTAATGTCAGCAAGAAGAAGGAGAAGCAAAAAGAAGAGGCTATACGACTAGGAGTTGAGCTCTCAATCTTTGTGGCTCAAGCAACGTTCTTATTATCCGATGAAATACGTTCTGCGGTTTCGTTCGGTTGTTCCCTATGTAAGAACGTAGGGAACGAACACTATGAAGGTCCCGTGGTCGGAAGGCTGTCTCGTGTTTTCCTTCACGTGTTTGAAACATATATCTTACCCAAAATAGGACCATGCTGTGACGCTGGTGACAATTCCATCCAATGGGAGCTTATCACAACATGTACCCAGCATTTTGCTTTTGCCGTCGAAGCATTGGATCGCATTGTCTCGATTCTCAAGAATGGTAGGGTAATAAAATCGTCTGGTCTTGAATATTATAATCAAGAACTGAAGAATCTAGAGACGAAGTTGAGGTTTGCTGCCAAGCATGATTCAGAGGCGAATGGGTTTGCGATGGAAGCAATAAAGGCTAAAGTTCTGCAGTTGTGGATGCCTCTCTTTCAGGAAAAGCCCCAAGAGATAAACCCTAACCCTAAGAATAGCTTGAAACCGTTAGAGAAGTACACTACAACGACGAGGTGAGTGCATCTTGAATTTGATAATCGACTCAATCGGTTAAAGTTACCATCTAGGGTTCTTCTCTCAGTTGAGCGTTGGGGAATTTTGATAATTAGAACCTGATTTGTTTTCCTTTTCGATTCATTGATTGGAGAAGCCATCAAAGATTGCATCTTGAGCCCTCTTCGATGACTTCCACTGACATAGCAAAACGAATGGAAATAGTGTCGATGATGCAGCGTGTTCTCCAAGTTAACGAGAGGCTTCCTCCGCCTGGATATTCACCTTACACTACAAGGTCAGTGACAGCATTTGCTTTTTCACTGTACATTTACTTTTTTACTCTGCATTTACTTACAAAGTAAACAAAATTTATTTATTTATTTCTCGATTTTACAGAAATAATTTTACCAAGGAGAAGCAGAAAGAGGAAGCTGTGCAACTAGGAGTTGAGCTCTCTCTCTTTGTGGCCGAAACAATGTTCCTATTATCTGATGACCTACGTGATATGTTGTACTTCTGTGTCTGGCTATTTAAGATTAATCCAGGGAAGCTAAATTTTAACGGCCTGGTTTTTGGAAGGCTGTTTCGTGTTATTGAATATGTGTTTTCAACATATATCAGACCCAAGAATGGAGTTTATAAGGATGTTAGCAAATCAGTCCACTGGCAACAGTTCAAAACGTCTTCCCAGCATTTTTCTTCTGGATTAAGAGTTTTAGATCGCATTGTTGTGATTATTAAAAATGGTGGCGTGGTGAAATCGTCTGGTTTCGGATACTGCAGCCACGAGCTGAAGAAGCTAGAAGAGAAGTTAAAGTCTTTCAAGGATGTTTCAGAGGTGAATGGCTTTGTAAGGGAAGCGATAAAGCGTAACATTTTTCACTTGTGGAAGTCTCTCTTTGGAACAACATCTGAAGTGTTAAACCCTTACACAAGAGTTCTTGAGCTGTTTGGGCCTGTAGTGAACGAAGTGAACCAAATTGTTTGCTGTCACCGTCTTGCTTCGTTACTAATATGAATCAGATATTCTTAGATTGTTTGTTTTTTTTGAAAATTTGTATAGGCTGAATTATTATATTGCAGTTTGGTATCCGGCTTATATATATTTTGCTTGTTTCTTGGCTTGTAAGTTATCGTAATGATTGAAATTTGGGTCTTAACTTACAGTTTGAATTTGTTCACGATATGTTTTGCACTCAAATTCGAGTTTCTGATATGTTTCTTGACATAAAAGATTCGAGGTACAGATATATATATATGCTCAAGGCAAGTCTGGCATCTATGGATGAGTCAAAATCTATTATGGATCTCAAGACGAAGGAAAAATCTCTATGGACTACTTTTATTCTCTATGAAAAATCAATTATACTCTTAATGAATGTATTATTTGGTGAAAGTTGGCGATGACCTTTTTCCAGATCGTTGCAACAACTAGTACAACTATTTCAACTAGATTTTTGATACAACTCATACCACTAGTACAATTAGTTTTAATGGCACAATACTAAAATTGGTACAACTGGCACGACTCATAATACAATATATAATAATAGTGATAGTACAACTAGTATAAACGGTATAACTTTGTAATTAGTATAATATATAATTTATAAAATATGTACAACTAATTTGTGTTAATGTTGTTTATTATTCTTTTTCAGGAGACAATTAATAGTATTGACGGCATGTCATATATTTTGATTATGTGGAATATTATTCAGACGAAAAATATGAAGAGTGATGGAATTAGAAAAACCGTAATATTTCTACAACTGTTACAATTCAAACAACTGGTCCAAATAGTACAACTGGATATTAGTAAAACTCGTATAACTAATACAACTTGTTTAGAGATACAACTAGTATAAATGGTACAACTAATCCGTGTTAAAGTTTTTTATTATTCTTTTTCATAGGACTATGAACAGTGGCGGATGCAGCAAGTTTATTAATCGGGGGCACTTTTACATTTTTGTTTACTCAAATAAGAACACATAAATGAAATTAGCTTAACCTACTTAAGAAAAATTAAAAAACAGTAGGGGGCACGTGACCCCGTACTCTCTCACCTGCGTTCGCCACTGGCTATGAATATTATTTGTTGCATAGTTATACATTTTGATTATGAGGAATATTATTAGAAGAGTGAGATTAAGTGAGATGAATCAGAAAAACTGTAATATTTATCGTATTTGTGATTAAAGGAATTTTGGAGGATGTCGCTTATTCTCGGTTGATTGACATAATCCATAGAAAAATTGCATAGATAATTCTTATATGGATAACTCTAATATGTATGACGATGTTGGTATTACACATATTGTACAAGCACATGAGGTTGTAAATGTTGAATGAGAAGATATATTGAATTTGACTGTAGCTCAAGAATTCAGAATTTAAGACGGAAGTGAAAGATCTAGTGGAAAAAATTTAAAAGTTATATATCCTAAGAATTCATGTTTTTTTTTTCTCTGTTAGAACATACCATAAAATTCATACATTCTCTTGGTTAACTACATCTACAATCAAAAATAAATAGAAAAGACACACCATACTTGGTTAAATCTATACTGCATAAGGATTATATGAATTCATTCAAGACTCCAACTTCAAAAGTTTTTCTAAATTTGGTTCAGAAAAGACTAAGTGATTTTATTTCATCTGATACATCTGGTACAACTAGTACAAGTCGTACAACTGTAATAAATATAATATTATGAAAATATATAAAATAACATTTCTAAATATATTTCCATACGAAATAGGACATAACACAATTGTAAACATGTTAACAATATTATATAAGTTACATAAATTAAAAAAAAAAATAGAATTGGTTACATGAACATGCATCTTATGTTTACTTGAACTACCTTATACTTCTAAGGTTAATTTTATAAATCTAACCACACTAATATGAAAATTAAGTAAAAAAGTATTTTTACACATGTTATGGTTTGAGAATATGTTAAATGTAATTTATATACTAAATTTATAAATACAACTTAAATTTTTAATCTAAAATATGGTACAACTGATTAAATTTAAAAAGTATCAAAATACAACTCAATTGGAAAGAAGTACAACTAAAAAACTGGTACAACTCTTTAATAAAAAATTATTAAATGACGGCGCACGTCTTTTTATTTGACGGTGCACATTTTCTATTTGGCACATTTTTGACACGTTTTAAATACTAGTTGTACATAATATTTTACAGTTGTACTTAATATTGCTAGTTATACTTATTATAAATTTAACATATAGTTGTACTTAATATTACTAGTATTACTTAAAATTAAACATAGAAAAAAAGTCTTAAAACCTCAAAAACTATCCCAGACATTTCTTAGTCTACAAGTCATTTTAACATTTATCTTAAATACTAACATAAAGTTCTTTCAGCAAACGTAAAGATTTTTAGTTATACATAAAAACCAACACATAAAATACCTTCAAAAATCTCAAAATCCATTCCAAACATTTAATAATTCCAAACAAACGTGATGAATTGCGGTTCCTTTTAGGTTTTGGAATCTTACTCTTTTTAATCCTCTTAATCAATTTTTTTGCTGTTTGGCTCATTTGATTATTTTAAATTGGGTGTTTTGTTAATTTCACCTTTATAGAAGTTCGAGCTTCGACATCAATCTTCTCCGCTGTCTTAAGAGTTCGAACACTATTCACTACAACCTATGCTTGCCTACCTTTATTAGATTTTAAGTCAAACTTCAACACTTTTTCATAGTCTCTGGGTGTGAAAAAAACCCCGCCAAGATGCATTGTCTCTACGATCATCTTATCAAACTAAAATAATATAAAACATACAAGTTAATTAATTGTAAAAGACAAGTAGTTGTACTAGTAATACTAGTAATACTTATACAACTAGAACAACTAGGAAACTATTTTTAATTGTTCTATTTGTACAAGTTTTACTAGAACATTTACACATATTATTATACTAATAATAGTAGGACAACTAATACAATTAGTAGTAATAGTCATAGTTGTAGTAGTTGTCTTAGTGGTATCAATATTCTTAGTTATCCTAATCATATCATTATTATTAATTATCTTAGTGGTACAAAGTTTATTAGTACAAGTATCTCTAAAATAATCACAAATTTAACAAATCACAAGATTTCTAACAAATTAATCTCCAAAATTTATTTAGTATTAATATAATTATGTCAAATTCAACTAGTTACAAGTACCACAAGTTATTAATAATCTTACTACAACTATGCTAAATTCTAAGAAAACAAAACTCAACTAATTCAATTAACCTTTTGTGATGTACTAATAATACAAATTAATTAGTTGTACATACAACTAGTTAATACTTATACAATTTGTACAACTAGTAAAACTTGTACAACTAAAACTAATATTAGTTATTTTATCATAGTTATAATAATTGTTCTCGTGTATCATTATTCCTAGTTGTACTAGTCATATTATTATTTCTAGTTGTGCTAGTTATACAAGGTTTACTCTAAAAACAATCACAAATTCAACAAATCACAAGACTTTTATCAAATAAATCTTCAAAATTCATCTATTATTCGTAAAATTCAACTAGTTGTGAATACAATTACCACTAATTATTCATATTATTAGTACAACTATGTCAAATTTAACAAAATAAAAATTCAACAAATATGCTACATAACATATGCTATTGTAAAAGATCCAATCGCAAACTGGATTCTCTAACTTCCTTTATTGGTGGAGGAGGAGGAGGCGGAGATATACGCAAAAATGGAAGTGACATCCTTTGATTAAACAGAAAAAACGACAGAAACAGAGGAAACAACGCCAAAGACAGAGGATACAACGCCCAGGAGATGACGGTGTGGCTTGGGTTCTGGCGGTTTTTGTTTAAACGTCCTTGAAATCATGGTTTCTTTCGAATCCTTATTAGAGTTTTTTTTTTGAGGTGATTCTTTGGATTTGGTATGAGATTCATCACTTCTAATATGAGATAGTGTCATTGGAAAGAATCAGAATTCTGAAAAAAAGAGAAGTGAGTCAAAGGAATTCTAGGTGAATATGGAAGAGGGAGAGAGATGAATCCACGAAGAAGAAGAAGAAGAGAGGGAACTGTTGAAGAATTTTTTATTTATTTAGAAAAGCCAGACATCGATTGAGTTATTTTAGGGATTTAATATAATCGGGTCAGATCCAAGATCCAATCTGTTTAACTGGATGGTTGTTGGGTTGTAAATAATCAAAATAACAAAAGACAAACTTGATTTTTTTTTTATTAATAAAAAATAATACAAAATAGCAGATACATATGAGAATTTTTTTTCAATGTCGAGGTCCATATTAGAATTTGATTCTCTATGGATGCCTTTGACACCATCAACTATTTAAAAAATGCGAGTATATATCCTCGTTGAGCTACAACAAGTTAAACCACATTTTTTCAATAATTTCCATACTCCAAAAAATATGATCAGAATCTCCAAATTGGGTGCACAATATTTTGGTTTCGTTCCAAATGTTGCCCATTATATATTTCTGTCCATAGCTGGAGATTTATATTTTATTATAAACTTTTCAAAGCTTGTGGTACCTTCAATCCACCTCCACCAATAGCTTTGCATTGATTCACGTTGAGATTTTGAAAAGAAAAGCTCATTCAAATGTTCCATCCCTTTGATCTGAGAAGACAATGCCTCGATATCAAATTAGTGCAAACCTTGTCACAGCCCTGTGTTTCTATGGGGCTGAGCCATAAAGACTTAAAAGACTCAAAGATACAAAATTCGAAGTCTATCAAAAACATAATAATTCGTGAAGAAAAAAATGTTTTCTGAGTTCGTTAGTAGTTAACTGAAGATTTATACTCCTCCCATTTTACAAAGAGTGCCATTTTAGAATTTTTTTTTTTTTTTGATTTACAAAGAGTGTCATTTTGTACTTCTACTTAATAGATATCCAGTTTTAACCATGGTATACTAATGTATTAATTACAAAGAAAAAAATATTCTTATATTTATTAGGACTATAATAAAAATTTTAATAATTTTCTTTTATTGTGTGTGAAAAGATAGGGTTGAGATTTTGGGTTTTAGATCGGATGTGGGTCAATTTATTTCTTATTCGTATTTTTTGGGTTTGGACACAAAGAAACTGATCGAGTTTTTAAAATTTGTTTTTTTTTTAGTTTGGATCGGTTTATTTTAGATTCGGGTCGGGTTTCAGGTTTTATATCAAACTCGATCGAGTTTCATTTCGGGTTTGGGTTTGGGTATTTTGAGTATTTTTAAAATCAAAATAACTAATTAATAAAAAATTGAAAAAAAAATCTGGGTATTTAGGATTTAGGTTCAGGTATTTTGGGTTCAGATTTTTTTTTTTTTTCTGAGTTTTGATTTATGGGCTTAGATAAGGGGGTTTTTAACAAATAACAAAAAAATATAAAAAAATTAGAAAGAAATTAGAGAGAGATAGAAAGAGAAGAAGAGGGAATATGGAGAAAATAGTTTTTATTTTTATTTTTTGGGTTATTAAACCTAATTTCTCTTTAGATAAATAGAATTCGATCGGGTTTTTAAAATTTTTACTAATATTGATTGTTATCCATTCAATTTGTGGTATTTATAAAAATAAAAGAATAAAATTGTATTTGTATAATCTTTTAGATGATATTAGTTTGGTTTAAGTTAATATCTCGAATTTTTATTTTAGATTTTTCAGTTTTTATTTACATGCAAATTGTTTAGCTCGTTTTTCTTCAAAAATTCAATTTACAATACATCTTTTATGAATAAGAAAATAGTTGGAAAATCAGTAAAAAAACCAAATTAAGTGAATGTAATTTAAAAAAACTCAAAAAATTAATTATTATTCAGTTTTTTTTTTATAGCTGAATTTCTTTATTAAATATAATATTTAATTATTAATAAATTTGGCAAAGCACAAGATAATTTTCTCAAAATAGCTTATTCAAATTATGCAATTAAGACAAAGACATATACAAATGATAAAGAGAAGATAAGGACTTGATTGTAACAACTTATCTTATTTCTTAAGTTTTCTTATTCAGTAAGTTTTCTTACTGCATAAGATGTATTTTTCTATAAATAGCCTATGTGCAAGAAAAAGAATAAGAGGAGTACGTGAACAAAAATTTACTCATTTTCATTCCTACTTTCCAATTACTCTTCACATTTGTTCTCTCTTTCCCATTTCTTTACCAACATAATATTATATTTATAACACATTATCAGCACGAGTGCTATTATACCAAAAAGGAGAGTTTTAATTTATATTTATTTTTAATTTAATTTCTATTTATATTCAGTTTATTATATACGGAAAGATAGGCTATGCCTTCTCCGTTTATATGTTTCGGAAAGATAGGCTCTGCCTTGTCCGAACGGATCGTTATGGTAGGCTATGTCTTCACGATCATGATCATATGGAAAACTATGTCTTCTCAGATCATATGGCAGGCTTTGCGTCCTCAAATTTAAATTATCGCATTTAAATTCTGCAATTTAAATTCTGCCTTTAAATTATGCAATTTAAATTCTGTATTTAAATTCTGCAATTTAAATTTCTGCATTTTAAATTCTGTTTTTAAAAGAAAAAAATTATGGTGTTAAACTTCAATTTTTATCATGAATATAGTTATCATGTCAAATTTGACAAAGCTCGAAATTACTGCCCTTGATATATCTGGGAAAAATTATATGACATGGGCAGTAAGTGCAAAGATGCACCTAAAAGGATATGGGTTTCTTGATACCATCGATAAATCGGAAACCACGTCCGATGAGAAAAAGGCGAAGGCCATGATATTTTACGCCACCATATCCACGATGGTTTAAAGGATGAATACATCATCAAAGAAGACCATGTAGATCTTTGGCAATCATTGAAAGAAAGGTTTGATCACCAAAAATATGTGATCTTACCAAAAGCCAAACATGATTGGTTACACCTCCGGTTTCAGGATTACAAATGTTAGTCAATATAATTCCGCGATGTTCGGAATCACTTCAAAGATGGTGTTATGTGGAGAAAATGCAAGTGATTACGATATGATAGAGAAAACTCTCTCCACGTTTCATCCTGGAAATGTAGTCCTGCAGCAAGAATACCGGGTAAACGGGTACACTCGTTTTTCGGAGTTAATGCAAGTTCTCCTTGTTGCGGAACAGAATAATGAGCTTATAATAATGAACCATCAGATACGGCCAACTGGATCTGCTCTATTCCCAGAAGTGAATGTTATCATCTAGTTACAATAATTGGGAAGGACGTGGACGCGGATATGGACGTAGGCGTGGGCGTTGACGTGGTCGAAACCGTTATTTTGGTCGTGGAAGAGGACGTGGACGAGGACAAGGAAGAGGATTTCGTCCTTATGATTCCAATGAGGGAATAACTAAAAGAAACTATCAAGGATATGAAGTTGGTCGAGAAATATATAAGCAAAATGAGAATGTTTGCCATAGATGCGGCATGAAGGGGCATTGGGTGCGTACATGTCGTACCCCAAAGCATTTAGCCGATCTGTACCGGGAATCACAAAAGGCAAAAGAGAAAGAAAGTGAAACCAACTTCATATCAAGTGAACCCGGACCCTCTTTTCATGGCCTAAATGATGACACTCATCTTGATGTTTCGGATTTCGTGGTTGATTTTGAGAATATCAACCAAGATTAAGATAATAATATCGATGTGATATATATATGGTTGTCTTTATAAGAAAGATAAGAAAAGAGGCAACCGGCTTTTTGATGTGATCTGTACTTTTTGTTTTTACTATTTTGTTATAAAATAGTTTTTCTTGTAATATATGCTTTATGTCTTGTTTAAATGTTTATTAATACATGTTTTATGAATTTTTAAATCCAAAAAATGTCAGACTTTGAGATTAAAGATGGAGATATATGTCTAGCAGACAGTGCTACGACGCACACGATTATTAAAGATAAAAAGTATTTCTCCTATCTCAAAGTGAATAACTCCGCCGGAAGCGTGAGTACAATATCTGGTAATGCAAAAATTATTATGGGCTTTGGAAGAGTTAGTTTTTCAATGCCAAGGAGAACAAAGTTTGAAATAACAATGCATTATATTCTCCAAAGTCTCAAATAAATCTTTTGAGTTTTAAAGATATCCGTGGAAATGGATATCATATTGAGACTATGAGTAAAAATGGCATTGAATATCTTTGCATTACATCAGAGGAGAAACATATATTGAAAGAATAAAAATGTTTTCCTCCGGATTATATTGCACAAAAATAAATACGACTGAATCATATGTTACATTAAACTCAAAGTTTACTAATACATTTAAAATTTGGCATGAAAAGCTGGGGCATCCTGGTTCAGTCATGATGAGAAAAATTGTGCAAAACTCTAATGGTCATCCGTTGAAAAACGAGAAAATTTTACAACCGGGCGAGTGTTTATGTAATGCATGTTCTCAAGGAAAACTCATAACTCGGCCATCACCAGGTAAAGTTGGGAATGAATCTCCTAAAATTCATTACCCAAATAATCAGGTTGAAAGCACAATTTCCTGAATATTCAATTAAGAAAGTAAGACTTGATAACGCTGGTGAATTCACTTCATCGGCATTTAATGACTATTGTATGTTAATGGGAATCGATGTTGAGCACCCAGTTCCCCATGTTCATACACAAAATAGTATGGCTGAGTCTTTAATTAAACGGTTGCAGTTAATTGCAAGGCCATTAATATTGAGAACAAAGCTCCCAATTTCAGTATGGGGTCATGCTATCTTGCATGCAATAGCACTACTCCAAATAAGACCTAGTGCTTATCAAACATTCTCCCCAATACAATTAACATCTGGCCAAGAGTCAGATATATCCCAACTCCGTGTATTTGGATGTGCGGTTTTTGTGCCAGTAGCACCACCGCAAATAACAAAAATGGGGCCACAAAGGAGATTGGGAATATATGTTGGGTATACGTCACCAAGTATTATTAGATATTTTGAACCGACAACTGGTGATATGTTTACAACACGGTTTGCTGATTGTCATTTTAATGAAGATGAATTTCCAGCGTTAGGGGGAGGAATTAGAAAAGTTCCTAAAGATATTATATGGTGCACACCATCGTTGTTGCACATTGATCCCCCTACGAGACAACGTGAACTTGAAGTTCAGAAAATTGTGCATTTGCAAAATTTGGCAAATTAGTTACCAGATGCGTTCACAGATACAAAAAGAGTGACAAAGTCATATATACCTGCTGCTAATGTTCCTTCAAGAATTACTGTTCCTGAAGAACAGACTGATAAGAACTTAGCAAATAAACCTAAAGTTCAGGTAAAGAGGGGGAGACCGATGGGCTCTAAAGATAAAAATCCCCGAAAGAAAAAGAATTTTGGAGAAAAAAAAGTAAAAAGGTTCAAAAAGAGCTGATTGAAGAGAAATGTCATGAAGACATAAATGAAAATGCTCTAAAAGAAGTTCAGAAGGAAGAAAATCCAAATGATGAAAAAAAAACAGAAAAATATGAGATTTCTATCAATTTCGCCCAAAACGAAAAACTATGGATTAGAAATAAAATAAAAGATATTGATGTAATATTCTATTTTTCTGTAGCTAAAGAAATTGATCAAGAAAGTGATGATCCTGATCCAAGGTCCATATTAGAATGTCAAAAAAGACATGATTGAGAGAAATGGTAGATGGCCATACAAACTGAATTATTCTCCCTTAATAAAAGAAGTGTTTTTGGACCTATTGTCACAACACCTGAAAATGTAAAACCAGTAGGGTACAAATGGGTGTTTGTGCGAAAGAGAAATGAGAAAAATAAAATAATAAGATATAAAGCCCGTCTTGTTGCCCAAGGTTTTTCTCAAAGACTGGGAATAGATTATGAAGAAACATATTTTCCGGTTATGGATGCAATCACATTCATGTATTTAATGAGTCTAGCGGCATCTAGAAAGCTAGATATGTACCTTATAGATATTGTGATATCATACTTGTATGGATCATTGGATAATGATATATACATAAAAATCCCTGAATGATTGAAAATGCCTGAAGCATTAAGCTCAAGGTCTAAAGAGATATGTTCGGTCAAATTACAGCGATCACTATATGGACTAAAAAAATCTGGACGCATGTGGTACAATCGCTTAAGTGAATATTTGTTGAGTAAAAGCTATGTGAATAATGCGATATGCCCTTGCGTATTTATTAGAAATCATCATCTGGTTTTGTGATCATTGATGTATATGTTGATGACCTAAATATAATTGGAACTCAGAAAGAGATTGATGATGCAAGAACTCATATGAAAGAAGAGTTCGAAATGAAAGATCTCGGACAAACAAAATTTTGTCTTGGGCTCCAAATTGAGCATCTCTGAGATGGAATATTTGTGCATCAGTCAAATTATACCAAAAAGATCTTAAAACGTTTTTATATGGACAAAGCGACTCATTTGAGTACTCCAATGGTCAATAGATCACTTGATGTTAAGAAAGATCATTTTACACCTTGTGAAGATAGCGAAGAAATAGTAGGTCCAGAAATACCTTATATGAGTGCTATCGGTGGCCTTGTATCTTGCAAGTTGCACTAGACCAGATATAGCATTTGCTACTAATCTACTTGCAAGATACAGTTCATTTCCAACACGCAGGCATTGGAACGGAATAAAACATATATTCCGTTACCTCCAAGGTAGGATTGATTTATAATTATTTTATCCAAGAAACCCCGAGTTTCGTTTGGTTGGTTTTGCAGATGCAGGATATTTATCAGACCCACATAAACCTCGGTCACAAACCGGATACGTTTTCATAAATGGTGGAACAGCGATCTCATGGCGTTCCAAAAAACAGACTTTGGTTGCAACTTCATCAAATCACGCAGAAATCATTGCGCTTCACGAAGCATGTAGAGAATGTGTGTGGCTTAGGTCTATGACTCATATATCCAAGAATCAAGTGGAATTCTTACAAAGAAAGAGCCAGCAAAAGTATTTGAAGATAACTCTGCATGTGTCGTCCAAATTAAAGAAGATTATATCAAGAGCGACAGAACGAAGCATATTCCTCCAAGATTTTTCTCTTACATACGAGAACTTGAGAAGAACCAAGAAGTAGATATTCAATATGTAAGTTCAAGTGATAATGCAACTGATTTATTCACGAATGCGCTTCCGACCACTACATTCAGAAAAAACGTACATAACATCGGGATGCGTCATCTACGTGATTTATGAAGTAAATATTACATCTGCCATTTTCAGGGAGTGATTACGTCATTGTACTCTTTTTTCCTTGTCATGGTTTTTATCCCATTCGGTTTTTCCATAATAAGGTTTTTAACGAGATAGTACGTAACATAAAATAAGATAGATAATTAAAGGGGAGTGTTAAATAATATATAATTATCTTATCTCTTAAGTTTTCTTACTCAATAAGTTTTCTTACTGCATAAGATGTATTTTTTTATAAATAGCTTCTGTGCAAGAAAAAGAATAAGAAAAATACCGGAACAAAAATTTACTCATTTTCCCTCCCATTTTAGAATTACTCTTCACACTTGTTTTCTCTTTCTCATTTTTTTACCAAAATAATATTATAAATAAATATTTTTTTATAAATAATTACCGCTTCAGGATCTTTCTACCACTGTTCAGATGCAGATATCATGGATGTTTTCGGATCAACCGAAATGCCGGTAGACATTTTCATAAGAGCTTTCCACTTCTTATACTTCTTTTTGAAATTATCAAGTTTTTCTTTGAAAAACTTATAACTAACATTCATATTGAACTTTTCGTTGAACTTTTTAGTGATAAACTCTGTACCAAAAGGTGTCGGATCTTTAAGAGAATAATCATTCATGGCTAGTACTTCGTCATGCAATTCAATAAGTTTTCTTTTTCGTTGAAAAGTCCATTTAAAATTTGCTTCGTTCTACAATTTTTAAAACATATATTTTTATTTTAAATCAAAAATATAACTAAATTATAAATTGTAAACCAATTAAAATGTAGAAAATTACTCGTGCTGTTGTTTGATTATGAGTACTTGTATTGCCTTGTTCAAAAGAGTTTTTGTTTCCTCGACGGTTTGATGCCATTTCTACAATAAAAAATACAAATAAAATTAATAAATTGATTTTTATTATTTAAAATTTTTAATAACAATTTATAACATAAAACAATATCGTAAGTCTAATAAATTAAATATTTAAGTAAACTAATTTATTTAGAAAAGTGTGTGGTTAATATAATTTATCTAAAATATTGTCATTAATTATATTAATTTATATAATATAATAATTTAATTTAACACATTATTTTTACAAATAAAAATAGTTTATAAATATAAAATAACTAAATTAATGAAAAGGTGTTGTGAATGTCATTTTTTCCCTCTAATATCTGATTAATATTTTATATAAAACTATATTTATATAAAATTAATGAATTTATT
>OVBI01000722.1:0-56161 GCA_900406495.1 Sisymbrium altissimum
TTATGAGAGAGTACATACCTTTATATATATGTGATTGTTTCTAATTATTTTGGGATTATGATTTTTTTGAAAAGGTAAATTACGTTTTTATTACTTTATTCCTTTTTGGTTTATAATTTACTTTTTTTAAGATAGTAAATTACCTTCTTTTTTTTTTGACAACGATAGTAAATTACCTTTTTATTTATTCTAATCATTTTTTTGTTAATAATTGTCTTTCTTTTATATTTTTCGTTTTTTATTTTATTTTTTTTTAAAAGGAAAATTACTTTTTAGATTACTTTAAATCTAATTCTTTTATAATTTCCTTTTTTAAAAATTAAATTACTTTTTTATTACTTTAATCCTTTTTGGTTTATAATTTACTTTTTTAAATATAGTATCCACGAATTAGCATGATTTGATGGATGTAAATTATATAACATTTATTTATGCTAATGTATTAATGTTAAAAAAAATTAATATAAGAATAGGATAACATACCTGATATTTTGTAAGCTGGTGTTATTGTGTTTGATGAAAGATTATAAGAGAGTACATACCTTTATATATATATGATTATTTCTAATTATTTTAGGATTATGATTTTTTTAAAAAGGTAAATTACCTTTTTATTACTTTAATCCCTTTTTGTTTATAATTTATTTTTTTTTAAATAGTAAATTACCTTTTTATTTATTCTAATCATTTTTGTTAATAATTGTCTTCCTTTTCTATTTTTTTCGTTTTTTTATTTTAATCTTTAAAAAAAGGAAAAATACTTTAAATTTATTTCTTTTATTATTTCCTTTTTTAAAATTAGAAATTTTATGATTTTATATTATGACACATGTCAATATCCTAAATAATCAAATTGAGACTTGTCACAATTTTATTAATTACCAACTTTGATGATTCAATTTTATATAATAAGATATTATTTCCTTTTTTAAAATTAGAAATTTTATAATTTTATATTATGACATATGTCAATATCTTAAATAATCAAATTGACACTTGTCACAATTTTATTAATTACTAACTTTGAAGATTCAACTTTATATAATAATATTACGATTTAATGGATTAGTCAAAATTTATAAATATGAATATAGTTAGGAGATCATGATCGTTTTAGGACAGAAAACGAGTGACTTCTAGATAAATATTTAAGAGATTATTTTGAATGGAATGAAGAGTGAGGTAAAGTATTCAACAAGAGATTTGTGGGAGTAAATCGGTTGTAATATTGATAATTTCAGAATCTTTTTACAGGAATTAAAAAAAATTAAAGAAAAAAATAAATTGAAAAATGTAATCTAAATGTATGTGAAAATTTGTTTACCCTAAATTGTGTTCTTTTTTTTTAATCTCTTCTTCTATATTAATAATTTTAAAACATGTTTAACATTTATTTACTGTTTTGAAATATTATAGTATTTATTTCAGTGGATTTAACAGTTATAAATCAAAAATATTTATTTAATTTTAATAAACCATCTGTTTACTTCCGTATTAAGTACAGATGTAACCTCATAGATAAAACTATATCATTCATTCTATTAAGTTTAAAACTATGATTCGATTTTATTTTGTAATTCCATATAGGTTTGGGAAGTGGGTTGGATCCACCCCACTTGAAATACTCTGCTTGGGGATTTAGATAATATATACTAATATTAATTAAGAAGTACATAAAAATATTTTAAAAAACCTTTTTATTTACAGTGATGCCACTACTTTTGTTTGATAACAGATTTTATAGTAATTTATCTATTTTTTTCCAATATTTATTGTTTCATAACTATCAAAATTTAGAACATATTCTACGATTTTATACCAAAATTCTAGGATTTTAATTTATAAAACTGTCGACCAATTAAAAAAAAAAGATAAAATGAATGTGTATCTTATATTTTTTTATTTTAAAAAATATTATATTTATTATTATATTTTATTAAAAAATGAAGAAACACAACATAAAATATGAGACTTAATATATTTTAAATTCATACTAAATTTTATATAATCGAAATATCGCTATTTGTTTTTTTATATTATATAAAATTATAAAGTTATAAGTTTGACAAATAATATAATTCTTGAAATTCTAAAACTATCTGATTAAAATAAAATATGAATTATAAATAATATAATCTTTCTAATTTTAACAAAAAAAATTAACTCATACAATAAAAAATGAGAAATACCCTAAAATAAATTGTTTTGGATATTTGTGACTAAAATGTTTTGGAAAAAAAAAGCTGACAAAATGTTTCATTAAACAGATCAAATGACCTCTGTGCCCCTCCTTCCCAAAGTTTCTTAAAAAATCTCTCATATCTTGACCCAAAAAAAACCCTCATCTCTCTCGCTCGACGACATCGACGAACATTTCGAATCTCTCGTCGTCGACGAAATTTAAATTTCTCGCCGTTGAAGAAATTCAAATCTCTCGCTGTCGATTTTTTGTCGTTTGATTTCAATCTTCAATCTCTTTTCAATCTCTCTTCAATTCTCAAAGATGTCTTTCAGAATTTCCACATCCTTCAACGAAAATACCTGATTTACAATTACAAATAGTGAAGGCTCCTCTCTGATGTTGTATTTTAAAGCTGGTATCTTAATCATTTCAGTTTCCCCCATTGCGAACCTGAAAACTTGAAGTTGAAGAAACCAGTTTCAGTAAGACCTTCCTGAATACTAACAAAAGTTTCCTTAAAAACTAACAGGTGGGACATAAAGTTTATATCTTTATGAGAAATCAAGTCATAAACCAACAAGTAAAACTTCAACAAGCAAGTACGAGATGTAAACAATCGAAAGTTGGAATCTTGTGATGAAATTTCAGTAAGACCTTCTTGAATACTAACAAAAGTATAACGCCCCGACCGCCCCTACCGGTGAATCACCCATCCCTCTATCGGGCTCGTGGGCTACCCATCCCTCTATCGGGCTCGTGGGCCCCACCCCTGTCCGATGGTCGGTGCGTTAACCGGGAGGTTCGAAAGTCATGATATACTACCCCTGCAATCACCACATGACCGTTCCCCGTGTTTTGGCCTCACTCACACGGTACCGCGAATGACTTCCCGGTAGGTCACCCATCCTTTGACTACTGCAGCTCAAGCACGCTTAACCCTGGAGTTCTCTCTGGATGGGCAACCGAAAAGGTAAGTGCACTTTGGTGACATAGGTAGCCAAATCAATTCTTTTAACCTCTCCACATAAGTTTCTATATACCAGAAATCGGGATGTTACAAAAAGTTTCCTAAAAAACTAACAGGTCAGACATAAAGTTTATATCTTTATGAGAAATCAAGTCATAAACCAACAAATGAAACTTCAACAAACAAATGTGAGATGTAAACAATCGAAAGTTCGAATCTTGTGATGAGATTTCAGTAAGACCTTCCTGAATACTAACAAAAAATTTCCTTAAAAATTTTCAGTCTGAGAAATAAAACTTTCGATTAAAAGTTTACTGTTTGTCGAGAAGCTTTCGTGTTTCAGAGCATCAGCGGCGATGACGCCGATGGTGATGCTGCCGGGTTTTGAGGAGAGATGGTGACGGTGACGGTTAGATCGAGGGGAGCTTTTTGTGGAGAGACGGTGACGGTGACGGTGACGGTTAGATCGGGGGGAGGTTTTTGAGAAGAAATGGTGACGGTGATGATTAGATCAGGGGAAGTTTCTGAAACGGTGGTAAAGTTTTCGAAAAGAGAAAAATTAGATTGTCATTAAATTTATTTATTGAAACATATTTGTCATTATATCTTTCCCTAAACATTTTTGTCACAAGAATTTAAAATAGTGCTATTATTGAGAATTGTTCCAAAAAAATCTCAGTTAATATATTAATCTTTTTAATTCTAAAAAAAATAATTTTCAAAAAATTATTATTCTACATTAAAAAATTGTTATTCTGTATAGATATGTGTTAAAAACCTGAAGTAAGCCGGAGGAGCGGTAAAATTCTATTATTTTTCTATAGAAAAAAAACCCTGCTTAACCCGCAAATCATAAATCGGATATCCGTACTCACGCTGCATTTATCGAACGAGCCTATTAACAGAGAAAGAGGCTGAGATTCAAGGAGAAATCAATTTGCTGAGATTCAAGGAGAAATCAATTTGCTGAGATACATAGATACAAAGAGAGATAGCCAATTCACAGAGATACATAAAGAGAAAAAACAATTTGCAAGTAGAGAGAGAGAGCCGCTTTGTAAATAGAAAGAGAGATTGATTTCAGGTTTTGAGATATAGAATGAGATATGAGATGGCTAAAGAAGGAGATGATAGTGGCCAGCCACCTAGAGTAAGAAATCAACTTTGAGTATTAATGATTTATTCGCACAAACACACAACGATCATTAAATCATCAGTTCTCATCGGAGTAGTTTTGCAGAATATTCATAGCATGGACGTAAGGTTACTAGTAAATTTCTTGGAGACGAAGAAATCAAAATATAAGCAAATAAATTTTGTTAACATGGGGGAAACGAACACAGGGAGATCAATAAGAGAATAAAGTAATATCCCCAAATCAACTTTGATTATTAATCCTTTCTTTAGGCAAACTCATAAAGATCCTTAACTCATCAGCTCTCATCGTAGTAGTTTTGCAGAATCTGCGTTCTCACAGACACAGGAATAGTCACATCATGCATAGAGTCAGTCCAAATCAAGCTTCCAAAGTAGTACCCTGTGTTGATTTTGTGTGTGGTCGAGACTCGAACTCTGAAGGAGATACTTTTGATTTTGGAGTTAAACACTAGCTTCTCCGGCGTCACAACCACTCGAACCCCAAGTGGAGGCTCGACCACGACTTTGTAGACCGAATCAACCGGTCCAACGTTAGTGACGGTTCTTGTGAAAGTGACTTCGTCTTTGACGTCTGGAATGGTGATTGACGGCAAGTTCATATCAAGAACAGAAGGTTTTGGGTTTGAACAGATTGTTCTTTTACCGACAAGCTGAGAGATAGATGTGTCATTGTAACCAACGGAGCATAAGTAGAGAATGTAGTCTTGAGGGCCCATGTCGTATATGAGACCTGGTTCTGCAGCTTTCTCCGGGTTCACGAGGCCTCCACCGTAATCAAACGGATCAGCTACTTTGCGAGATGACCCTCCTGCAAAGATCTGCTCTCCAAATGGATCTGTTCTCCAAGCTGCAAAGTAAAGAAAACTTAGTGAGATAAGATAAGTGTGTTTTTGTGTTCATACTTCTGGGAGTTTAAAGTGATTTCAAGGTTTTCTCTTGGATGAAAAGAAGAACCTGTAGTGACCATAGCTGATCTAAAAGCAGCTGGAGACCAATTGGGATGCAAAGCTTTAAGAAGTGCAATAACCCCTGAAATAACCGGAGCTGCCATTGATGTTCCCGAAAGCATATCAAATCCCCCAACACTGAAATTAGAATCTGGAGATGTAGCAGCTAATATGCTAACTCCCGGTGCCCCTATGTCAGGCTGCAATATATAACAAAGTAGCTTTTCGTATGATTCAAAACATCTGATGCAGAAAACCTGATCGTTTTAAAAAATTAAGATCAAGACGTACTTTGAGAATCGCTGGTGCAATTGAGTTAGGTCCTCTTGATGAGAATGCTGCCACCTTTGTCCCCACAGGTTGTCCAACTATTGTTCGAGAAGGTCGTATCTTCAAAACTGGTGATCTGAAAACCACAATTCCAGCCAAAAAAAAATAATTCAAAAATTGCTTACTTCTCATACAAGTTATTACCATTGAGCGTGTGCTTATTCATAGTTTCATACCTAGTGGAGCGTATGTAGAAAAGTATATCAGTCCCGAGCTCGTAATCAACGGTTATGCAGGGGAAGTCATCTCTGCATGGATTAAGACTGTTACCTGGATTTTTTGCGATGATCACGCCAAGACCATTGGCTGCCTTCACAGAAGCGGCAGCTCTCGATACAGCAGCGAAACTTGTTGATGTTGTGAAACACAACACAACTTTCCCTGCCATTGTACGGTTTGGGTTGATACTAAGGAACTCACAGACACTGCAAAATGTTGCAGACATATTCGGTTAGGACTTAGGATGTCATTGAAGTAACAAGAAGCTTGAAATTTGATATTACCCGCTAAAGGTCTCATTGTTGTTCCCTGGACCCTCTGGGTAAACCAAACTAGTGAAGCCAAGTTCTGGACCTGTGTACAGTGCCTGACCCTGCATTAACAGTTGAAAAACTAATAATAAGATAATTCCATTTCGTTGCATTTCGTTGATTAAAGAAAAATATCTGAAAAAACAGAAACGTTTGCAGAGGAAAACACATCTCTACTGCTTTACCAATATCACTTTGTTGTTCCCAAGTGTAATAGGTGTTGCATATGACCGGTCCAGAGTTGTTGCAGCAACTGTTATTATCCAAGGAGCCGTGTTTCCCACGGTATAATCTGCTGGTCCAGCGTTACCACCCGAACAAGCAACTGGAATTCCCTTTGCAACTGCATGGAATGCTCCGATAGCAATCCCGTCACGATCGGTTTCAGAACTCAGAGGAATTGGAATGCCGATAGAGATTGACAAAACATCAACACCATCATGAATAGCTTCGTCAATTGCTTTCATGATGTCAGAAAATGGACAAGTCACTCTGCCTAGCTCTTCCAGATACCAACAAGCCTTGTACATTGCTATGCGAGCACGAGGTGCCCCGCCTCTCAAGGTTCCTCCAGCAAGGCCTTTGTAGCTTACGTTAGGAATAAATGAACCACCTGCAGTAGAGGCGACGTGCGTGCCATGGCCATTAAAGTCTCTAGCAGAAATATAGTCAGGTGATTCTGTGGAGTTGAATCTTTCGTTTTCAGCAAGAAACCCATTTATAAAGTACTTGGCTCCTATGAGCTTTCTGTTGCAATTTGTTGATGTGAAGTTTTCTCCTGGTTCACACTTTCCTTTCCAACGGGTCGGTATTGGTCCAATCCCATTGTCATTAAATGATTCAGACTCTGGCCACACTCCTACAACCACAGAAAACAGCAAGTCACTACAACTACGGAATCAAAAGCAAAATAAATCTAAATTGTGATGAGAAACTACAGTTGTATACCTGTGTCAATAACGCCAATGATAACTTGATGACCCATGTTCGTATCATTTAGGAGATTCTTCGGATTGGCAGCAGAAAGGCCTAAGTAGTCCCAAGTCCGAGTTGTCGCAAGTTCATAGTAACCATCCGGCATGACATGAACAACTTCAGGAGAATCTGTTCAGAATAAAGTGCATGCATCAGCAATAAACATATTAAGCTGGTCTTTGTCAGAGACATGGTGTGACTAAGACATTAATGAGTACCGGCGAGTTTCTTGGCTTGTGACTCCGTAAGCCTGGCGGCGAAGCCGGAATATCCGTGTCGGTAACTATACACCATTGAATCATGTGCATCCACTTCACTGTGACAACATAATAAAATATAAAAATTTGGTAACAGCTTGAGACAATTAGCTGGGTTGAATTACTAATCATGTAAGCTTTGTACCTTCCAAGAAGTGACGACAACATCTGGTGATGAGATTTTGTGACAACCTCAGGATCATCATGCTGCTTCTCACCCAGATACACTATATGAACCTATTTGATTATCATCACAATATTACCAAAAGTTAGTCATAACCTATTATTGGTTTCTTCTTTTTTTTTTTTGCTGTATGATAAAGAAGACCAATTTACCTTGCTCCCTGAACCAGCTTGTGCCACATTCAAACCTATTAGCAGGCATAGCACCAAGAGACTGGATGGTCTGTAATTCCTCATTCCAAGCAGCAAAACAAAATGTTTCATTAATTTTCAAGGTACTTGAAAATTATATGAGGAAGCAACGAGCATTTTATACAGAAACGTACAGCTTCTAGAGACTGAGACGAATATTCAAGA
This sequence comes from Sisymbrium altissimum, assembly GCA_900406495.1. NCBI lineage: Eukaryota > Viridiplantae > Streptophyta > Magnoliopsida > Brassicales > Brassicaceae > Sisymbrium > Sisymbrium altissimum. The sequence goes on from OVBI01000722.1 coordinate 7,887, forward strand.
AATGGAAATTTCGTAGTCAAAGTCAGTGATTCTAAATAGTGTTTCGTTTTCTTAGAAATTTTCAAAAATATGTGAAGAAGATAGCAATGTTTGGTTTGGAACAAAAGCGATGGATCACCAAAGGAAAATGAGATAGCATAGTAACCAAACCTCAACAAGTAATGATTACAATGTAACTGCTTATCTCCCAATCACTAAACAGAAGATAATAGAGAAACCAGGAGCATGGATGGCCGTGGCTGACCATCACTCACGACGGTGTGTAGGTTTCATAACTTCTGAAAGTTTAGATTTTCTTCTGCTAGTTGCAGAGATCATATAAAAACCATATGTTAGGTTTGATTTTCTCGTTCCTAAGTGTTTTTTTCCTCCCAAAAAAATTCATTTGAATTTTATTGCATAAGAGACATTTTCAGAAGACGAGGTTTATTAGATTACTATTAACCGATAAATTGGGCAGGAAAGACAAGGTTCGGTATACATTCATTCAGAAAAAAAACAAGAATCATTAGTTCTCATCATAGTAGTTTTGCAGAATCTGTGTTCTCACAGACACAGGAATAGTCACGTTATGCACAGCGTCACTCCAAATCAAGCTTCCAAAATAGAATCCAGTGTTGATTTTGTGTGTGGTAGAGACTCGAACCGTAAACGAGACACTTTTGGTTTGGGAATTGAACACTAGCCTCTCAGGTGTCACAACCACCCGAACCCCAAGTGGTGGCTCGACCATGACTTTGTAGACCGAGTCAACCGGTCCAACATTAGTGACGGTTCTGGTGAGATTGACTTCATCTTTGAGGTTTGGAATTGTGATTGAAGGCAAGTTGACATCAAGAACAGAAGGTTTAGGGTTTGAACAGACTGTTACTTTTCCAACAAGCTGAGAGATAGATGAATCATTGTAACCGGCTGTGCATAAGTAGAGAATGTAGTCTTTTGGGCCCATGTCGTATATGAGACCTGGTTCTGCTGCTTTCTCCGGGTTCACGAGGCCTCCACCGTAATCAAACGGGTCAGCTACTTTGCGAGATGATCCTTCTGCAAAAATCTGCTCTCCAAACGGATCTGTTCTCCAAGCTGCAAAGCAATTAAAGAACACTTATTGAGATCACTGAGTTCAAGGGTTGTCTTTTGATCGTTTGTTCTGCTATTAAATGAAAATAAGAACCTGTAGTGACAATAGCTGATCTAAAGGCAGCAGGAGACCAATCAGGATGCATAGCTTTGAGAAGTGCAATAACTCCTGAAATTGTTGGAGCCGCCATCGATGTTCCTGAAATCATACCAAATCCTCCAGCATAGTAGGTGGCATTGGGAGATGTAGCAGCTAATATGCTCACTCCTGGTGCTGCTATGTCAGGCTGCATCGCCAAAAAAATGATTCAGCACTTCGGATACAGAAAAATTGACGTGTTAAAAAAAAGGATTCAGGTATACCTTTAAAACAGCTGGAGAAATCGAGTTAGGTCCTCTTGATGAGAAAGTTGCCACCTTTGTCCCAATAGGTTGTCCTACGATTGTTCGAGAAGGCTGTATCTTCACAACAGGTGATCTGCAAAACCACAATTAATATATTTACTTGTCTTACAAGTCTAGTTTCCTGGAGAAAGTGTGCCAAACTGACTACTGAGTGAGTGCTACTTATTCATAGTTTCATACCTAGTGGAGCGTATGTAGAAAAGTATATCCGTCCCGAGCTCGTAATCAATGGCTACACAGGGGAAATCATCTGTACACGGAGTGAGATTGTAACCTGGATTTCTTGCGATGATCAGGCCAAGACCACCGGCTGCCTTGACATAAGAGGCAGCTCTCGATACAGCAGTGAAGAGTGTTGTTGTTGTGAAACACAACACAACTTTCCCTGCCATTGTACGGTTTGGGTTGAGATTAAGACGCTCACAGACACTGCAAAATGTTAAACATATAATTGACATAGTATGTTATTTCATTGAACAATGCACGTAATGTTTAACAATAAGCTAGAAAATTTGATGTTACCCGCTGAATGTCTCATTTCTTTTCCCTGGATTCTCTGGGTAAACCAAACTAGTGAAGCCAATTTGTGGACCTGTGTACAGTGCTTGACCCTGCATTAACAGTTGAAAAAATCATAACCAGACAGTTCTAAGATTTGGATTGTGTTTCGTTGATTAGACAAAAAAACATCTACTCTGCTTTACCAGTATCACTTTGTTGTTCCCAAGTGTAATAGGGGTGGCAAAGGACCGATCCAGAGTGGTTGCAGCAACTGTTATGACCCAAGGAGCTGTGTTTAACACGGTCTGAGCCGCTGGGCCAGAGTTCCCACCTGCACAAACAACTATGATGCCTTTTGCTACTGCATGGAACGTTCCAGTCGCAATCCTATCACGCAGATCAGTTTCAGGATACAGAGGAACTTGAGCGCCAAGAGAAAGTGACAAAATATCAACACCATCGTGCATAGCTTCATCCATCGCTTTCAAGATGTCCGAAGATGAACAAGCCACCGCACCTAACTGGTCCAGATACCAACAAGCCTTGTATATTGCTATGCGAGCACGCGGTGCGCCACCTCTCAAGTTTCCTCCAGCGAGTCCCTTGTAGCTTATGTTGGGGACAAACGAACCACCTGCAGTAGAGGCGACGTGCGTTCCATGGCCAATAAAGTCTCTAGCAGAGATATAGTCACGTGATCCTGTAGAGTTGAATGCTTTGTTTTCAGCAAGAAACCCGTTGATAAAGTACTTAGCTCCTATGAGCTTTCTATTGCAATTTTTTGCAATAAAGTTTTCTCCTGGCTCACACCCTCCTTTCCAATGGCTCGGTATTGGTCCAACCCCACTGTCGTTAAACGATTCAGACTCTGGCCACACTCCTATAACCACACAAAATGTCAAGTCATTGGGGCGCTACAATAGATGAACCAAAAGAAATAGGAACTTATATCAAGCTACGATTTAATGAAAACTACTTATACCTGAGTCTATAAAGCCAATGATAACTTGGTCACCCATGTTTGTATCATTTAAGAGATTCCTAGGATTGGCAACAGACAGACCTAGGTAGTCCCAAGTCCTAGTTGTCGCAAGTTCGTAGAAACTATCCGGTATGACATGAACAACTTCAGGGGAATCTGTTCTCAGAATAAAGTGCATCAGAGATTAAAATATTCAACTAGTCTTGCTTAGACACTCAGAGTCATCTTAGATTACATCATGAAGCCAAAGACATGGTAAGACTTAAAGACAGAAGCGAGCCTGTGAGTACCAGCAATTTTCTTGGCTTGTGACTCGGTAAGCTTAGCAGCGAAGCCTGAAAATCCATGTCGGTAACTGTGCACCATTGAATCATGCGCTTCCACTTCACTGTCACACGAAAATAAAAAACCATTGGTAACAGCTTCAGATATATAATAAAAAAGTTGAATACTAATTAAGTAAGTTTGTTTTGTACCTTCCAAGAAGTGACGACAACATCTGGTGATGAGATTCTGTGACAAGCTTGGGATCATCATGCTGCTTCTCACCCAAATATACTATATGAACCTATTTGATTTATCATCACAACACAACCAAAAGTTAGTCAGAACCTGTTATTTGGTTTTCCCTTGCTGACTGATTAAAGAAGATTAACTTACCTTGCTCTCAGCACCAGCTCCTGCGACATTTAAAACTATTACCAGACTTAGCACCAGAACAACTAATAATCTAAAATTCATCATTGCAAGTAAAGAAGAGTGTTTCATTAATTATTTTCAATCTACTTGGAACTTGTTTGAGGAAGAAGCACCAACATTTATAATAGAGTAGATGTCTTCTCCTCCAAGAATGATTACATTTTTTGTTCCTTGTTTGAAAGTACACAAGTCACGCAAAAAATAGTGTTTTATTTTTTTTTGTTCTACTTGAAGACTTTTGAGAAAGTAAACGCATTATTTATAAAGAAACGTGTTTAAGTTTTCGTCGGACTAAATTACCAATTTGCGGGGATTTGAGACGAAAAATCAAGAAACTGACACGTCATGGTCAAAACTGAATTATTCTTTTGCATGTCGTTTTCGTGGAACTTTCAACAAATTAATGTCAAGAGAATTGCAATGTTTAGATTAAAACAAACGAGATTGATCAACAAAAGGAAATGAAATTAAGATAGTGACCGAACCTCAATGATTAATGGTTTCAAAGTATCTGTTTGCCACCAGGACCTAAATTGCTGTCATGACTGTGTATGTCTAGTCGGCGACTAGGTTTAATAACTTCTGAGAGATTAGTTTCTTCTTCTCTTGGTTGCAGAGCTTTACTTAACTTCTGCAAAATCATTTTCGTATAACCAAAACTTGATCAATGAATTTTCCAAGGAAGAAGAGTATCAGCATCTGAAAAAATCGAGTTGCCCCAGTGAGGAAAATGATTGGAAGCGGGCCAGACCATTTTATTGGGCTTATGAGTTAGATATTGAGGCCCATTAAAGTGAGCCTAATAGTGAGTTTTGAAAAATTTTAGGTGAATTTGAAATGTTATTTTGCTATTTATTCAACCACTCTAAAATTTCAACAACATAATATTTATAAGAAATGCCAGTGTAAGATTGTTTAGCAACAAGTGAAAAATACTCCTTTTGTCAAACAAACTTATTAATTATTTTTTTCATCTTCATTATTTTGCATAATTATATCTATTCAGATTATTACCATAAATCTAACAAAATCTTAAGATAATCAGATCATATTTCCACCAAACATAAATGTCTCTTAATATCTAAAATTATAAATAATAAAAAAAAAAGAAATTCACTTTTTTTTACGTCAACCAAAATATTATTTTACATTATTTTGTTTATATTATGTATTTGATTATTTTGTTATATTATATCATAGACCTATTTTAAAAAAATATTAAACTTAAAAAATTCGATGAACAAATAATATAATAAAATCATTTAGACTAAAATAAAACTCATAAAAATAGAATCATAAATTAATTTGTAAAATAATTTAATATAGAGATTATAATAACAAAACATAAAATAATTTTCTATTTTTCGGATTAACAAATCACCTTAACCGAACCGAAATAAATAACTGAATGTCCACTCCTACGCAAGATGATTGAAAGACATTAATAAATAAACTTATAATCAACTAATATCATATCATTATCCTATTTATAAAATTTAACTAAAACATCAATATTAACAAATCAAACCAAATCATAAAAAAATGCAAAAAATAGAATTTCTTCGCGCAAACGCGGATTATATTCTAGTACTACATGCAATCCTTTCTCTAATTCTTCTACATATACTAAGCCAAATAAAATATTCTTCAATAATATCAACCATCCAATTAAATTGGAAGAAAAAAAAGAAAGATTTCAATTTACTAAAGATGATAAAATAGAACCTATATAAATTAATACTCTATAAATTAATAATCATTATAAATTAATAAAATTTTCCAGTTTTAAATTGGGCCACTGTAAAATTTAACAAAATTTGATAAGATAATAAGATAATAATTTTTTAAAAATCCCTATATAAATATATGATCCCAATGAAACTATAGATTAATAATTATATATATATATATACCTAAGATAATATATTAAAATATGAATATGATATTTTTTATTTAAACTAAAGATCGCATTAAAATTTTATCTATACTTTTATTTATTCTAACGAAATTGTAGTGATAATGTTTTAGATTTGAATTCAAAATATATAAAGATTTTTAGATACAATAAATTTTGTATTCCTAAATGCTTTTAAATATATTGTAATATCAGATTCATTATTGTGGATTGTAATTATTTTTTTATATTTTTTGAAATTATGAACATATATTATTTTTACATAGATACTCAATATATGTTATTAAAATTTATTGTAGTGCGATAAATTATTTTATCTTCATTACTTAATATTTGTATATGTCATTTTATTAGTCGACTCATTTAAAATTTTTCAATTTCTTAGAATAATATTATTTTTCAAAATAAAACCTAAAAAATATTATGGACTAAATATATTTTTTCTATAAATTAATCAATATTAATTTATCTATTATTTAATAACTTTATAAATTAATAAATTTTTAAGATCCCAATCATTAATATAGATGTTTTACTGTTTTAAGTTATAGAGGAGATAATTATTCAAATTAAAAGATAAAATGTTCATAGACTATAATTTTAGCCAACCCCGTATATCAGAAGGGGTTTGTTTTTCCTCTAGTCTTTTACCGAAAACAAAAAAAAAAAAAAAAAAAAAAAAAAAAAAAAAAAAAAACTCTAATGAGTCATTTATGTTTCCATTATTGAATTGTTCTTTCGGTTACCAAATTGGTCCAATTTTGTCATCACTCGACCGTCGCCGGTTCACGAACATGCAACCCACTTTTTTGAATTTCGAATTGTGCCCCTGCATGATTGGCCACTCCTTCTTCTATATCTGAATTGACTATAATACCCTGTCTCCCCGTACAAAAACCTATTATTTTACCAAAATCTCATCATGAAATTGATATTATTAACGCGATTCTGGTCTTATCTCGTATTGATTGACATCCTTCGTGATTTTATGTTCCCTCTTTGATATGACAAAATTATTAAAATGCCACTGTTTGTATTTTACATATCATTCTAACATTTAAAAACAATAACTTAAAATTGATTGAATTTGTTTTTCTTGCAGTTTTAGAATGATGTGTGTGTTCTTCTCTTTTTTTTTGCGAGAAATGATGTGTGTTGAGTACGAATGAACCTATCACTACGTGTGTGTGCACTCAGATGTATATTTGTCACTATATTGGTTTTCCTTACTTTTATTTTTGTCGGATTACGTTACCGATTAAAAGTTTCTTTCTTTCACGAAGAAAGACTCTACATCTTGTTGTTGTTGTAAGGTTAACGTGGATGATAAAGAATACATGCCAAAGTAACCATATATTGTGGTAGTCCTTAAAATAAAAATAAATAATTCGCATGATAGAGTTGAGAAACAATATAAATCCATGTCTCTTGATAATATTCATTAATCAAATAATCAATTTTCAAGACAATGCCCATGCCATGTCCATCTCCAACATATAGCATATTATGTTTAATAGAATTGAAAAATCAACCGTCTTTCCTACATGTTTCTTTGGTTCAAAGTTATATAGACCTTAGCCGAAATGAGTATGAAACTTTATAATATAGAATTGATGTGCTTATCTGTAGATTCAACCCATAATCCCCTTAAACCGATAGGTAATGGTACTAATCATGAGAAACTATTAATCAAATCATGTTTGGTGGAACCCTCTGGTCTAAAATTATTGATTTAATATTCGAGGCGAGATACATAATTTATTATACTAATCTTTGCATCAAAACCTTGATCTAGTATCTAAAGACTAATAACGTCGAGCCCCTTAAACTATTACCACGCTCAGCTTTTGTCTCATAGTACAATTTAATTCATCTAAGAGAAAAAGTGGTTAAGATCCACAACATTAAGCAAAGTTATGAACATTTTATCTTCATATGCATACGCAAACATAAAGTATATAGTATGGTTAGATTTTGTACGAATATAAGACGAAGCAGAAATGAAAATTAGATTACATAGATGAGAAAAAAATAAGACAATCGTCACCTAACTGGTCTGAAAGGACCCCATTAAAACTGGCCCTACGTTTGAGTTTGTACCTATATTTATTTGTTCTTCGTATTATATATTTTCTGACAATTAATCGGAATTTGAACATTGAGCGCCGAGGAATTTGGTATTGGTAAACTCGTAATTGTATCCAATTGGGTAAATTAACAAAAATCATTTAATATTTGTATATCTAATCTATCAATACAATAAGTTCACAAAGATAATATATATATATATATAGGATATGAAAAATTATACATTACTTACTCCACAAACTATAATATATACAAACTGTGAAGATAAGTTGCTACATATAACCGTTGAGAAGAGAATCCAGAAACCAGGAAGAAAACAATTTGGTGTTATAGGGGTAAATTTGGAAGTTAGTAAGTTGTCTTAGGACAGAACAGTGAAGCTGAGATTCACGCGACACATATCGCCAGCAAAAAGCACAGATTTGAAAAGAGAAAGAAAGCATTTCATTGGTAGAAAAAAAAAAAAAAAAATCTCCTTTTCNAAAAAAAAAAACTCTCCTTTTCTTGTTTTTTTGGTTTTTTTTTAAATCAGACTAGTACACAGCAAAATAGGGAGTGGTGAAAAAAGATAAAAAAGAAAAGAATCAAACTACAGACATTAGACATTATTGGGTTTTTCTTTTTTTGCTCTTCTAAGAGAAGACGATGATGTCGTTGATGAGTTCACCTGTTGTTTTCTCTCGACAACCTTAAAAAGAAAGGAAGAAGCTTTCTTCTTCTCTTGAGAGAAGAAAACGTTTTTATTTTATATAAAAAAAATGGGAATGGGAAGGCATCAGAAATCTGGAGTTTCAACGAGATGGGTTTGTGTTCTCTGCATTTCTAGCTTCGTCCTTGGTGTTCTTGTCGTTAACAGGTTTCTTTCTCTCTCTCCATCTTTTCTATGTCGGAATGCTAATGCTGTGGAATGAAATCTTGTCTTGTTTCCATGGTAACCAGCTTTTTAGTTCAGATTTTAGTGTTAATGAAATTTAGGGGATCTCTGTCTTCACATTGGTGAATCTGAAAGCATTCTGATGTAGAATTTTGCATAAAGTTGTAATAAAAAAATTATGTTTTTTTTTTCTTGTTAAGGTCCTTCTTTTGAGTTGCTTTTGTTTTCACATTACAAGTGCCCTTTTTTATTGGTTCTGTGCCTAGAAGGTTAATGCTTTGTTAGAATTAAGCAATTTCAGAAGATAAAAGAAGCTCAATTGTTTAATTAGCTTTAGCGATCCAACTGGTTCTATTCTATATAGAACTTTTTTTAAGCCCTTTGGTTACATTTGTTGTGTTATCTTATAAACTTGACACCTTTTTTTTTCTTTTTTCTTTTTAGGCTTTTGGCTACTTCTGAAACCGTAGATGGCACTGGGAGAGCTTCATCTGAGCAGAATGATCAAACTAGATCACTTCATCCTCTTGTTGATTGTGAGAACAAGGCAAGTGACAATTAGATAACCTTACGTGTGTTAACATCAACTGATTTTGTACTAAGTTTTTCCAATTAATCTTAGTTTGGGTAATGATTCTTTTGTCCAGGAAGGAGACATTCTATCTCGAGTGTCACATACTCATGACGTTATCAAGTAAAGTGCCTTTTGTCTCACTGAAACATGTTTTGTGATATTAAAGATGGCTTTTATACAGTACACTAATTGATTATGCTACAGGACATTAGACAAAACAATTTCGTCGCTTGAACAAGAACTAGCTACAGCTCGAGCAGCAAGATCTGACGGTGGAGATGGATCTCCATCTGTTGCAACATCAGTAGCTGATCAATCAAAGAAACGGCCTCGGATGTTCTTTGTGATGGGAATCATGACTGCGTTTAGTAGCAGAAAACGAAGAGACTCAATAAGAGGAACTTGGCTTCCTAAAGGTTCCAAAAGAACAAAAAAAAACCTGCTCTTCTTTTCCCCATATGATGTAACGTTATAAGTGTTAATGATTGTTGCTTTGTTCATTCCTTTTGCAGGAGATGAATTGAAAAGATTAGAGACAGAGAAGGGAATCATTATGCGGTTTGTCATAGGTCACAGGTAGAATTTTGAAACTGTCCTTGGTCTCAAACATTGACTTAAATTGACTATTGTTTGATTTATCAATCCTTCCTTAATAGTTCTTCTCCTGGGGGAGTCTTGGACCACACCATTGAAGCCGAAGAAGAACAACACAAAGATTTCTTTCGTCTGGTAATTCTCCTGGCTAACATGCTAATGTTTCTCTCATCTTTTGCGTTTGTTAACAAAAAAAGTATATATAAATCTTGCAGAATCACATAGAAGGTTATCATGAATTATCATCTAAAACCCAAATATACTTCTCATCTGCTGTTGCAAAATGGGATGCAGACTTCTACGTCAAAGTGGATGATGATGTTCACGTAAATCTCGGTTAGTTACAAAACCCACTCATGTCCTTTTAAACCATATTAAATAGTGTTCCAAGAAAAGCTTGATCAAAGTTTACTTGTCATCCAGGAATGCTTGGTTCTACATTGGCTCGACACAGATCAAAACCGCGAGTGTACATTGGTTGCATGAAGTCTGGACCTGTCCTAGCTCAAAAGTAAGCAGCAGAATCTGTCATAAGCTCATGTTTTTTACACAGGTCTCTAATTCGAAATATTGTGTATCAGAGGAGTCAAATACCATGAGCCAGAATATTGGAAGTTTGGTGAAGAAGGAAACAAGTACTTCAGACATGCGACAGGACAAATCTATGCTATCTCCAAAGATTTAGCAACTTATATCTCAGTTAACCGGTGAGCTCTCTCGCCTCGAATTCTTTACAATCATTCCTCTCCTATTCTCAAATCTCAAAGATTCACCCAAATTTCTTTATCAGGCAACTACTTCACAAATACGCAAATGAAGATGTCTCTTTAGGATCTTGGTTCATTGGTCTTGATGTTGAACACATCGATGATAGAAGCCTCTGCTGCGGAACACCCTTAGGTAAAGATAAAAACCTATCTATGGTCACTAACTCATTGCTCATAGCAGATTAAAATAAAGAATTGAGATTCAAGAAGCAAGTTTAAATGATTTGTATGTGCAGATTGTGAGTGGAAAGGTCAAGCAGGGAACCCTTGTGCAGCATCATTCGACTGGAGCTGTAGTGGAATCTGCAAATCTGTGGATAGAATGCTTGAAATACACCAACGATGCGGAGAAGGCGAAGGAGCAATATGGCACACCAGTTTCTAAACTATATAACCAAAGTTAATGTGTATAGCTTCAGCTTCTTATTATGGATAATGATTAGTGTAGGTTTATCATTATGATGATGATGATTAAACATTACAGGGATCATCTAAAGCCCTAATTTTTGCCTCCTAAATCAAATCATAAACCATATAATTGATAATGAAGAAGGTTTGGTTCTTTCGTGTTTATGATATTATTTTTATATATTTACATATTCAAGAATTAGAAAAGCAATCATTAAAACCGCAAAACAGAATGAATCAATCACAAAGAGATGATTCTTGTTAGGAATTTGAATTTTTTTTTTTCCCAAAATTGTATTTACATAAAAGGAAACTCGAAAATAAAAGAAAAGAAGAAAAAAACAAAAGACTCAGCAAAAAACTGTTTTCTTGGTTTGGAATCAAGAACGAACAATGGTCTCGAAGCAATGAAGACCATCAAGCTCCAGAGCAAACCTTGGTTGCTTCGTAGCCAAAGTAGTAGTAGCCTTTTCGTCTTTCTTCAGCGTAGACGCGGTTTGACCACCGCTGCCGCCGCCAACGGAAGAAGCAGCGTTGCGTTCAGAGCGGTTGCAGATATAAGAAGCAGCCGTGACTTTCTTTCCCATAATCTCTGCGCACATGGCGTCGAAGGCACTGAACATTGAATTCATTATTATCTTCAAGAATTGGTATAGAGAGAGAGAGAGATTTGACAAAACTTAGCAAGAAAGTCTTGTTTCTTGGTTGGTTTGTTTGTTTTAACTTTTTATGAAGGTTTTGTTTTTTGTTTATATAATGAGAGTTTTTATATAAAGACGCGACGAAACTTGGCCGTGTTGGATAAGGAAAGCGAGAAGAATCCTAGTTGGATCCGAGTTTGTCCAAAGTTGAAATTTTCCTTTTTTTTCTTTAATGTGAGCGCGTGTTGAGACCACGCGCGTTGACTTATTTTCTTTGTTGGTTTTGCGTGATATATGGCAAATTTGACAAAGACGACCTTCAAAATTTTTTTAGGTTGGACTTTGGATGATGAACTTAGTTTATCAAATCTAATTAACTAATGGTTACCCTTTGAATCCTATTATAGAAGGGAACAGGTTTGTGTTTTATGTTGATTAATTACGTCTTTTGTGGTTATCTCAGTGTCAAAGTATTATCCAGGGTTTTGGGTTAGATATATGTGGTTCATGAAAACTAGAATCTTTATAGGAATTAGTGTTTGTTTTCATAATTTGGTTCCATCTGAACAAAAATTTGGTTGTTTTTTTGTGTGTTGATTAGGTCATTTAATGTTCGGCTAGCCAAAAATTATGTCATTTGTTTGGTTTGAAGACACATTTTAATAAATATTTACTTAGGGACATAGGAAGAGTCAGCCAACTTATTTATCCTCAAACGGTGAAATTTAAACATGCTTAATACATTGGTCTGTTCGACATCCTTTTAATAGATCTATAAACTTAAAATAATAGTAATGTTTTATAAAACAATTCAATGTATTTACATTTCACAAAAGCTGAAAATTTTATGGTGAAATTCGGTTATTGAACAAAAATTTAACATTTTGTTTGGCGATTTTTACTTTGTTATTTGGCAGCAAACAATAATAATTCTTCTATTTTAAAATATTAGTTGTTTTGGAGGTTCTTTTTGTTTTACAATACAAGTTATTATTATATAATTTAATGTAATTTTTAGTTTTATTAGATAATATGTAACCAATTATATTAAACAACTCTGTTTTTAATTGGTTGATATATATTTATTTTATGTATTAATTTCTTTAAAAAAAACAATTTATAATAATTATGTATTTAACCAAAACTACCTACATTTTGAAATAAGAGAGTCTAAGTTACTAGCGGATGCACAATTTGATGTCTATTTTCTAGATATGGTAATAGAAACCAAAATATCAATCAATTTCTTTTTTTAATGCCCATCAATTTTGTAAGTATAAAACTTTATTTCTACTCCAACTTGCTTTCCCTCCGGAGTCAGGATTGGTGTTATCCAATATTTTGTACTTTTTTGTGTGGAGAATATCTAAAATAGGTTTTCCTTATGCACATGAGATGTTTCCTTTAGTTAGTATTAGTGGAAACGTCTACAGATTAAGTCTACATTCAAATCGCATGCATTATATCCGGATGATAATATAGTCAGCACTAATGAAAATCAACAGCCTGTGGACCTCGCAATAATGGTTTAATAGGTTTTTTTGCTTCTGGATTGGATAACGCTTTTCTAGTGCAGTAAATAACTTCATCGCCTTATAATTAATTACATACCACTCGTCGACCTAACGGATTTTGTTTGAATAGTTTGATGGTTTATTTGTCAAGAATATTTTCATGTTCATACCACCATACACCCAACCACCAACCCCTAGGCAAGGTTGAACTTTATTTGTGCGACGAAATACACTTTTGCTTATTGCAGCTCTATCTCTATTTTCTTCTTTTTAAGAATCAATTTATTTGTATCTTTGTTTTTCTACATCAATTTGTTTGTATCTATATGCCTACATATCCAATACCATTGTGTTATCCGGTTACTATTGCTGACTTTGTATTTTTAACGCAATGTTAAATAAAAAATCCTATAGTAAGTTAAACCATACTCGGAAATTGGAATGAAAAGGAATATTTTTACACATCTTCGTTACATTTGCTTTAGAAACCAAATTTATTAAATTATCTTACAAAGACCGAAAAAGAAAAGATAAGTAGATAACCATGAAAACTTTATCAAGTAGGGTACACCTAATCTCGCTTTGGTTTGGTTTCAATTTATGTTTTATAAGTTCTTAAATTTTAAACTAATTAGTTCTGTTGACTCTTGTTTTAGTTTGTATATGATTTTAAGAATAAGACTTATCCGATTTGATGTATTTTCAAGAATCTGAAGCTTGAGGAAACTCAAGAGAACCAAAACTGAAATTTGTTAAGTTACTTCTAGTTCGATTTTAACTGAATTGAGAAGAAAGACAGAGCAAAGAGACAATATATGTATATATAATCCGATCGAATTAATCGATATATTCCAAATCGTATTCATAATCACATGTTGTAATGAATAAATCCAATAAAAAATAACAAACAAACTGAGAAAAATTTGTTTCTAATCTTGAGGTCAAGCAACAAGAACGGATCAATAAGTATCAAAAATCAAGAACGGACTATCGTCTCGAAGCAGTGAAGACCGTCGAGCTCCAGGGCATACCTCGGAGTCTTCTGCACCAAACTCATCTTATTGCTACTTGCGTTTTCCTTCTTCTGCGTTTCCGTTTGCGGTGCGGCAGTTTTGGTGGCGGTGGCGGTGGCGGTGGCTGTAAACGAAGAAGCCATAAGGTTCTTTCCCATGACCTCAGCGAAGAGAGCGTCGAAGGCACTGAACATTGAATTCATGATGAAAAAGTAAAATCAAAGATAATAAACAACAAAAGAGACTTTGAAGTTTCTGTAGAGAGAATTTTTCAATTTTAGAAAGATATTTGTGAGATTGTTATGATTTACAATAACGAAGAGGTTTTGTTTATATATATACAAAGAGACCGTGTTGAAAAGAATAAAGGAAAAAGCGTAAAGAATTTGGGTGGCTTTCCTCGATAATCCATTTTCCAAGTTGATTCTTGGACGCGTGAGAAGACACGCGCTGCGCGTTACGTAACATTGTTTCCTTTTTTATTATGTTTCTGTCTTTTCGTGCTCGTGAAAATTATGACAATTTGCGTAAAAACTAAAAACTTATGAGTCATGTCAGATACTCTCACATGATCGATAAAGTCGTTCACAAGTAATCCTCTTTTTATTTTCCGTATTTAACGGTAACTTATGGTTTTAAATGTCGCCGAAAACGAATTTTTTAAAATAATAATTCACCGAAAGAATTAAAGTTGTAAACCGAAGATGTGTGTATTCGTTTCTTTACGTGCAATCTAGTAGACGAAACTTTCAAAAGTAATAGGCGAGGCTTTTTCCTTCTAGATTTTTGAAATAAATATTGAGAAATATTGTAGAGTGGATGACACGCGCTCGAGAGAAGTTGGAAGCAATGAATCAGCCTAATCTTGGGGTCCAAGTTGGGTTGAATGTAGATAGACGATGGAAGGTCGTTCTTGAATCTTAAATTGTTGGGTTCTGTTTGAAAGTGGGTCCCATTCACATGGCTTTTCCTCCTCGTGTTTAGGCATGTCGTAACACTCGAAATTTCTTTTCCACTACCTCGAAACCAAAAAGAAATGTGAAAAAAAATTTCGAAGTTAGAAGTCTCTAATGAATTTTTAGATTTTTGTTGTTTTTTTGGTCATCTGATCAAACTGGATGGATCATGGAATATAAAGATAAAATACTCGGTAGAAGAAATTACAATTTTCGAATACAAGAAGGAAACACTAATCCAAATAAGGAAAACCAAATACTAGATTAATTCTGAAATAAGCATTAAAACTACAATATTTTTTTTTAACACTAGATTATATTGAGATTCAGAAACACAATTACAACAAAAATAAAATCATAAATCAGCGAATTTATACAAATCACCGGAATCCAAAATTAGCAAATTAAAAATAGGAAAGTTCCTAATGATAAAGCCGGAGGATAACAGATATATCTCCGGAATCACAAACGAACCAAACAAATCTAAATTACATCATAAAACAAATCTAGATCATATCACCACAACACCATCAATAATGAAACCGCCGAGCAAAAAAGAAGAAGAAGGACAAATACCTCTTGAACCGTGATTATTAAAGCTGCATCACTAACCATCACTCATTATATTGCTCTAAGGAAAGAGCCCGAGAGAAACTGTTAGAAGACCAACAAGGAAGACGTAGACATTCATTATTTTACCAAACGACTTCCAACAGCAAGAGGCTTGAAGATTTAATGAATCGAGCCGGAATACTGCCAAGAGACAGGATGACCCGTAGCTACCAGATTCAAAGATGAAATCTCCTAGAGACCACGAACGGCGCGCCACCACCAGAGGCAAAAGATTGAACCACTGAGAATTGCAAAGGGATCGAGGTAGAGGCGAACAGGGACTCTTGAACCACCGATAAGAAACAGGAGACTAAACCCTGCGAAACAGACACATACTAAACCACCGCCACGAAGACAAGAGAAGAGACGCCAACTACCAAATCTTCAATAGCAAATTATAGATCTAAGTCTGAATAGAAGAATAGAGATTTAAATAACAAAGAACTGCATAATGAGAGAATAGAAATCTTAAAACAAAAGACACAAACTCCGACCGATGCCGTGGCTATGGAAGCCCACCTACGTCAATCGGAAAAGTAAGGTTTAAATAGAGACAAAGAAGAGAGGCTAGAGCTTTTTTTTTTTTTTTGGAGAGAAAGTAAAACGAAAAGATCTTCTGAACCCAACAAAATCTTTGATTGATAATAGCACAAAAACTATATATTATCTTACATACAGCCATAATTTTTGTATTCACACAGAATCAGATAAAAGACTAAAAATTATGATGATTTTTTTAAAGAAGAGAAAAAATGAAACTTGCTTGAACTACCCTGTCCATTATAACAAAATCAAAACATCCAAAAAGCACTAAAAACCTAAATAGAGAAGAAACATAACATTTGGAAAAAAACTCCCTAATCAACCGTAATCTTTATTGTCAGAGAATCTCAATCTCTTTATATTATTTCAATAAACAAGTAAAAAAATATTAAAAAAAAAGAATCCGAAAAAAACACGTATTCAAAGCTGCGAGATATACTATTTTGACATTTGAGAGGTGATCTGAAACTAAATTCTTTACAAAAAAACAAGAATTAAGGGTTTGAATGGTAACAACAATTTTAAGTGGATTAGTCCGTAGATAGCAAAAACTGCTTTTGATTATATTTATAGTATTTATCCACACTACTGTGGACTAAAAATAATAAAAAAAAATCCGTTGCACACCAAGTGTGGAATATCTGGTAAAGAAATAAGGCTTTAAATGGTTACAGCGGTAAGAGCGGATCAGTCCAAAAATGGCCAAAACCGTTTTTATTTACTATTCATAATAGTTGATTTATACTAGTGCGGACTGAAAAAAAAAAGTCTACTGCAGACTATTTTTATGAACAAATAAGTTTGGTCTGCAGCGGACTGTTGTCCATTTTAAAATTAGAGTGGATTAAACCGCTGATGGATTTGTCCATCCCAACCGTTGTAACCATTCACACCATAAATATAGTCCGCAATGCATTGTGGTCTATCTCAAAAATATAGTAGTTTAATCTGCATCTGATTTAGTCCGCTTAAACCGCTGCTACCATTCAAAGCAATTGGTAGAAAAAAATTATAATTTTCGTATACAAAATATAAAAGAATGAAGCACTAGTCCAAACAAGGGAAACCAAATACAAATATAGACTGATTCTAAAACAAATATTATAATTACAAATATTCATCTAAACCCAACAAAATCCTTAATTGATAATAGCACAACAACTATGTCGTAAGTACAGCCAGAAATCTTGCATTGACACATAAAGATAAAAGAGTAAAAGATGTGATGGTCTTCTTCAAAGAGAGAAAAAACCAAACTTACCTGAACCAGCCCATCCATGATGACAAAATCAAAATATGCAAAAAAAAAAACATTAAGAACCTAAATTCAGAAGAAACATAACACCTGGAAAAACCCCTAATCCACCGCACTTTTATCATCACAAAACTTCAACCTCTTTATATTACTTCAACAAACAAGTAAAAGTCACTGAAGAACTATACGGACAGAAAACAATCCGGGAGAGACACTTATTCAAAGATGTGAGATAGACTCTTTTTTGACACTAAGAGGTGACCTGAAACCAAATTCTTCACAAAAAAAAAAGCTTAAGAACAAAAAAAAAAGATTCAACCACACTGAATCAAAGCAAACCACAAATGGACTAAACACAAGGGACAGTGTAACATCTTAATTTTCGGTATATGAAAATTTTATATATAGAGGTTAAAATAATTGATTTGGCTACTTAAATCACTAAAATGCAATTTTCGATTGCACACCAAAAATCCTAGGGTTAAGCGTGTTTGGCTGGAGTAGTTAAAGGATGGGTGACTTACCAGGTAGTCATTTGCGGTATCGTGTGAGAGGATAAAACACGAAAAACGGTCATGTCGTGATTGCAGAGACAGTATATCATGACTTTCGAACCTTCCAGTTAACGTTCCAACCGTCGGACAGGGATGGGCCAGCCCATGAGACTAGTGAGAGGACATGAGGGCTCACTGGTATGGGCAGTCGGGGCGTTATAAGTGGTATAAGAGCCAATTTTCTGTCCTAGTACTGACCTGGGAAGCCCTAAGAGGCGGTTAAAAATTGGTCTTAGTTTGTAATAAGGACGTTGCGCTCTTTGAGTGGGGGTGAATTATAACATCTCGATTTTTGGTATATAGATATTATGTAGGGGTTAAAAGAATTGATTTAGCTACCTATGTCACCAAAATGCACTTACTTTTTCAGTGACACATCCAAAGAGAATTATAGGGTTAAGCGTGCTTGAGTTGGAGTAGCCAAATGATGGGTGACCTACGGGGAAGTCATTCGCGGTACCGTGTGAGTGAGGACAAAATATAGGGAACAGTATATCATGAGTTTTGAACCTCCCGGTTAATATTCCGACCGTCGAAAAGAGGTAGGCCGGCCCATGGGCCTATTAAAAAGATATAGGGACTCACTGTTAAGGACGGTCAAGGCGTTATAGACATGCTTAGCCATAGCAGGATCGGTGCTATCTAGAAAGCAATGCATCGACTCCTCGAGATCAAAAGATCTAAAACTCAAATCGAAACAAAATACTTTGAATTTGTAGAAAAACATATAGGAGATAAATAAAGAGAGGCTAATGAACAACCAATAACAAACTATAAACAAAGAGGACCTACTTTGATGTTATCTAAGCTACTGAGCCGATTAACAGCCGCCAAACTCTAAGTCTAATTTTAGAAAAAAAGAAGATGAAAAAAGGATAATTTTTTTTAACAAAAGATTTTCATTTAATATTTTTTTAGGCTTTTGAAATTACAATACAATAAATTTAAAATTAAAACCCAATAGAATGGTCTAATAAACCAGGAAAGAAAATGTCAAGAGTAGTTAGAGCATGATTATTGGTGTACACCCATATGGGTCTCTTAAAATTATTTTATGAATTAATTGAAATTTAGAAACTTAGATAGAAACTTCTTTTTTTCTATCCTTTATTGGTGCATAGAGTCTCTTAACCAAATTTTTTTAAAAAAAATTTAACATATTTTTAAATATAAAATATATTTTATATAAACAAAAAGATAGATTAATAAATTTATAACAAAACAAAATGAATATTAATACATTTTAACTAACCGGTACAATGTTTTACAGAATATGCCATCATAATTGACGGATACAATGAAGCAAAATCCAGGGTTGCAATTGGCTTTTCATAGAAACCTGTCCTTGCTTCTAAAACCTGATTATCATTTGAAATCACAAAAGAAGAGACATGTCAAACCAGTGGAATATTAATCAATGCGAGTATAGAGAACTCATGAGCCACGAAAGCATGAAGCATAACAAAAATAAAATGATGGCAGTTTGCAGCTTCATATTAATTCGTGCACAGCAGTCACCAACACACGCATATATACAGGAAGAGTTTCCATACGTTTGAACAATAAAAACAAGGGGAATCCTTAATTTATTATAGTCGGATCACAACTGCAATAACTAAATTAATCTCTCTCTCTCTCTTACCTAAGCCATATCCCACGAACGCTGCAATAACTTTATAGCCGAACGGAAATTCTACTCGGAACGGAAATTGTGAAAGAAGAATCACAAATAAGTATCCAAGGCCAAAACGATCCACGCTTGATAGATTCCATTCGGGGGATCAGAGAACATTACCGGGAAGCGATGAAGACTCTCGATTTCTGTTTTTTTGGTGCGAAAGAAAAGGAAGAAGAGGAAAAAAAAAACAGATTTGTCGCACCAATGAAGGAGGGACACGTGGCACAAGCGACGATCTCTTCGCGTCCCAAAATAAGCGACGTTTCTTTCTTTTTATTTTCTTTTTCATTTATTTTTGAACTTTTTTTTTTATGAAACGGGTGAAGAGACCCCGATAATGATGGTCTTAAAATACAAAACTAACCCATAAAAAAAAAAACTAGAAATCTTAAACATAGCGCGGGCGCAAAAGCTGCTGCCATCACCGGTGCCGACCTTGAGCACAAGCAGAATAAGCTTGAGCTTCCGGCCCAATATAAATATATAATTAATCAGCCCTATTTTCAACAAAATTTTTTTTACTCCGGTGGTTAAATAGTTTATATTCAGCCCTCAGCTCAAAGGTTCAAGTGTTTTTATACATTGATTTCTTTTTTTTTTTTTTTTTTNTCATTATTTCAGGACTGGTACTGGCCATCACTACCACAAAAGCAAGATTTCTCCATCTTGAACCAAAGCCAAACACTATCAGGAAGCCACCACCACCCGAAAAACTATTGCAAAACCTACGAAGATTACGATCGGAGAAGCTGCAGAAGAAACATGAGACATTGGAACATAAACAAAATTGCCGAACCAATCACTAAAAATCGTGATCATAATTAGCCGCCGCCGAAACTCCTTTCATGATTTACCATCATCCTCCAAAGCAGCAGATTTAAACTCCTTTTAATGGAGTTGCATGTTGCGATGCTGAGTTTTTTTTGTTTTCTTTGAACTATTGATGTCTCTTAGTAAAAAGAGAGAAGTAACTTTCGATAAAAAGAGATACAAAAAGAAATGATTGATACTAAAGTAAGGAACCATGTAGGATGAGAAGCCTGAATAGAGTTCCAACCCAACTGATTTTCAATAATAGATAGAAGAAAATCCTGATCCATAGACAAAGTTCCCAAATCTAATCCATATTTCCATTTCTCTAAATATCGCTGACAATTAATAGGTGTTTGATTTTAGCATCAAAAAGCTTTTAGAAACAAAACCTTTTGTATACAGAATGGATTTGTAACAAAATGACAGAGTGGAGACCGTCTGGTGGCCCTTTTGAATATATTTCTTAATCGCCATATAAATGAATACACTTACTTTTCATTCACCAGTCATTTTATGCGAAAACCATCACCCCAATTAACGTAGTTACAGACCTGGTTCTGAACCCAAACAGAGTAAGCTTGAACTGGCGATTATATTTTTTTTATAAATATAATTTCGACGCTAAATTTTAAAGTGACTATCTTGTCTAGTGGTAAAACTAAAAAATCTAATTATCTTTTAATAAGCTAAAAGTTCAAAACTTATATGGGAAATTGACCAAATTTGTTTTTGTCTTGTGTTCACCCTAAAATTCAGAATCAGCTCTGCATCGAGACGATGAGGTGCGATTCTATAAAATTGTCTTTATTATTACCATGTATGCATCATATAACAGCATTCATGACTATCCAAAATCCATTTTTGTGAATGTAAACGAATTTTTATTTATGGCTGTAATGAACGTAGAGTTCTCTGTCGTAGTTATAGCGTAAATGTTGCACATAGCTCAATTCGATTCATTGATTATAATTTGTGATATGACAAGATCAAATGCCCTATGATGATGATGACAAACTAAAAAGTTATTAACTAACAAGTGAAGAACACGGTTTATATATTTTCGTTTTGAGAAAGATGTAAAACGGTAAAACGGGTAAGATTTTTTTTCTTTTTTTTTTAAAGAGAGGTTAAAATGGGCAAGAGTTTCAGTTCATCCTCTTTATAGGTTTGGAACAAACATGGTTTTATTTATTGTTTTTAGTTTTTCTAAGGGTTTATACTCGTGAAGATTGCATCGAACTCTAAGTCAAAGTAATAAAATTGAAATGGAGCTATCGCCTACTGACGTACTTGACTTACTATACATGCGGTCTTTTTATAACACAGGAAATTTATGTATTCTTTAACAAAGAAACGACAGGAAATTATAAATTCATAAACGTGGAATCGAGTCACTTGATCCTTTTGATCGTCACAGTTTATATATCTAAATTCTCAAAAGTGTTGACTTGACGCTAATTTGTATTAAAAGAAGAAGCATATTCCAAATCGTCTTTTAGTATAACCATCAATTTCTCAGTTTATAATATGTAGACAGTCTATTGGAGACAGAGATAAACACAAAAATGGAGAGGGGAGAAGCAGCTCTGCACGTAGCCATGTTTCCTTGGTTAGCTGTGGGTCATCTTCTTCCTTTTCTTCGTTTCTCCAAGTTGCTTGCGCAAAAAGGTCACAAGGTCTCCTTCATATCGACACCAAGAAACATCGAAAGACTTCCCAAGTTACCATCAAACCTCTCTTCCTCCATCTCCTTCATCTCTATCCCTCTCCCTCCCTTCCCTGGTTCAACTCCTGGCTCAGAATGCTCCATGGACGTGCCTTACAACAAGCAACAGTCTCTCAAAGCTTCCTTCGATCTTCTCCAGCTACCGTTGACGGAGTTTCTTCGTGGGTCATCTCCGGACTGGGTCATATATGACTACGCCTCTCACTGGCTTCCTCAAGTTGCGGTGGAGTTAGGAATCTCGAAGGCCTTCTTTAGCATCTTCAACGCCGCCTCTCTCTGCTTCTTGGGACCGCCTTCACTGCTGATAGAAGGTTTTAGATCTACGCCGGAAGACTTCACGGTGGTGCCCCCGTGGATCCCGTTCCAATCAAACATGGCATATCGTTACCATGAAATCACTTTGGTCGGTGAGAAGAGGGAGGAAGATACGACTGGAGTCTCTGATTCCGCCCGGTTTGGCTACTCCATTTCCGAGTGTGATGCAGTTTTCGTTCACAGCTCCCCGGAGTTTGAACCAGAGTGGCTTGGTTTACTACGAGATCTGTGTCAAAAACTGGTGTTTCCCACCGGGTTTTTGCCAACCGGTACTGAAGACGAAGATGAAGAAGATACAACATGGTTTGGTATAAAGAAGTGGCTTGACAAGCAGAGAGTCAACTCAGTGGTCTACGTAGCACTAGGTACGGAGGCGAGCCTTCCTCCAGCAGAGTTCGCTGAGATGGCTCATGGGTTGGAGAAATCAGAGGTGCCTTTCCTTTGGGTTATAAGGAACGTATCACAGATTACCGACGGGTTCGTGGAACGTGTTAAGGGACGTGGCATGGTTCATGTTGGGTGGGTTCCTCAGGTCAAAATACTGAGTCACGACTCAGTGGGCGGGTTCTTGACGCACTGTGGCTGGAACTCACTCGTGGAAGGGCTAGGGTTCGGGAGAGTTCCGATCTTCTTCCCAGTGTTGAATGAGCAAGGGCTCAACACGAGGCTGTTGGAGGGAAAAGGACTTGGTGTTGAGATCCCAAGAGATGAAAAAAAAGGTTCATTTGATTCTGACTCGGTGGCTCAGTCTGTTCGATTGGCCATGGTTGATGATGCAGGCGAGATGATTAGAGCAAAAGCAAAGCTCATGAAGGGTTCGTTTGGGAACATGGATGAGAATTCCCACTACGTCGACGAACTTGTGGGTTATATGACAAGTAAATATTAGAACACACACCGTCTCATTGTTAATACGCATGTACAGTAGTTCCTTCCATATAGATTTCTGTTATATAATTTTTTGCAATTGTATATATAATAAAAACTAGATGATGTTCTTTCTACACTACAGTGTGTGTTATCATTCAACTCCTTTTTATAAAGTTGATAAGTAACTTTGAAAGTGTCATTTTGATGGGTTGGAAATTTGTTAATGGTACTTAAAATATAATTTTGGTTGACCGGTTTTAGGACTTCTCATTTTTGGCGAGACAATTGAAATGAATTATTTTGGTAATGAAATATTGATTTTGGATTTGACTTAAGACCAAATCAGTGTTTTAAATTGCTTTAGAACATCTTTATTGGTTTGATTCTCACCTACAATCTCATTATTAAAATAAATAAAAATAGAAAAGAAACAAACAAACTTTTCAAATAATAAATTTTAGAACCCATTCTCCACTTTTAACTTCCACATATCACATAATCAACATTTAATGAATTTTTAAAAATTAAATTATAGTTATATAATTAAAATATTAATATTTTTAATTTTTGAAAAACTTATATAGTTTCTAATTGATGGAGGTGGTCTTAGATCTTCGTTACATAAGAAAAGAATGCTTAGCATTTAATAAATTTTTATGCAGTATAACAAACTATAGGTTTATAATATATCAATAAGTTTAGATGAAACATAAATGAAAAAAATAATATTTTAAAAATGTAAAATAAATAACTATAATGTTTAATATTTTTATTTCTTATACAAACAAATTTAATTTAGTAGGTTTAAACTTTGACAGCTGAAAAAAAATTATATTCACGATTTTAATTAAAAAAAATTGTATTATAATCATAATATATTAAAAACAACTTTTTTGATGAAATCCTTTTTTATGATAAAATCCTTTCTTATGATAAATTTTCAAACCGAGACCATTGAGGTGAGCACAAAGCAAATATCCAGTATTTAGAAGGTATTCGTGATCCGATCCGCTCTATCCAAATCAGTATATTTTTTATTCGATCCAATCCATCTGAATTCGAATATCTGGTGTCCAGATATTAGACAAATTCTGTATATTATCCAGATATTCGTAAACAATTAATAAAAATCAAAAATTAAAATCTAATTCAAAATTGAATATAAAATAACAATATTGTATTATACAAATAAATTTTTACTTTTTTCAAAAAATTTAATAATTAAATAATTAATATAGTGGATCAATATTTGCGTAAAAATATAATAATTATATAATATATATATATTTTTCTTATATATATGTAAATTTCGGAGCAGATCAGATATTTGTATTTAAAATTTTTTAGTATTTGTGATTTCTTTTCTATTTAATGAATATTAAAATTTAGTATTTGTTTTGCTTTCTAATGCTACAGATACTTGGATTTTTCAGATCAAATCAAAATAGATAACGAATTAGATCAATTTTAAGGTATTTTTTATTTTGCCCACCCCTAGAGACCAGAAAAATAACAATGCGATTTTATTGCAGTAGGATAATCATGATCAATGATAAAACGATTTCTTAATGATGTGATATAACAAATATTAGCGTGCAATTGATTGGTTAAAAAAAGTACAAGCATCAAATCGTATTTGAAAGCTACTACTATTCAAATCAGACTAAGTTCCTTTATTTTATATAGTTTAATTAATCAGTGTTTTTTTTTTTCGAATTGAATGTTAAATTTCAAACAAAAAAAGACTGTTTTACATGTAAATGCTTCTATTTTGTGAAAATAAAGTAAAGCTATAGATTACACTGAGCATTTAGCCACGAGAAGAAAACCAAAACATAAGATTATCTTCTAGCCTCTTGTCTCCTGCTGCTTTGGCTGAGCTTAATCGATTTCAGACGGCTTTGTCTATGAGTTTCACTAGTCTCGAGGGTGGAGATGGTTGTTCGCCATGGTTTTTTATGTTTCTCTCTCTCCAAATCACATACAGCACCGCTTGGAAGACATATCGAAGAATAAACTCTGTGATGTAATCCATTGGTATGTCTTGAAGGTAGGAGATGATCTCGGTCCAGTTTGTTGTGAAGTTCGTTTTGAAAATACCTCTCGTGAGACTCTTCCACACTTCTGTTGAATAGGGGCAAGCGAAGAATAGATGATCACGGGATTCAAGAGTATGAGTGCAAAGAACGCATTGTGTTTTGGCCGTGTGGTTCCAACTACTAGTTCGGTCCCCAGTTGACAACCGATTCTAAATAGCAAGCCAGGCGAGGAAGGTGTATTTTGGTGTTGAATTGGGGAACCAAATACGCCTTGCCCAACTCCTCTGGCTTTGTTTGTGACGAATTAAATTCTATGTGTTCTTTGAACTAAACTTAGCTTTGAATACATTTCCATTTTGCCTCCATAGAGCAACATCTTGTTTTTTTGCATCTCTCCGTAGTTTCCGAGTTTCGATGGTCTCCTCCAAGTTGTTTAAAAATATATTTCTATGCCGTCTTCTTCTGTGAGTGAGCATCACATCTTCGACTGAAGCTTGAGCGGGAACACCCATATCAATGAAATCTCTACTTCCTAGCACCTCATACAGACACCCAAGTGGCGACCAGGAATCATGCCAGAAAGATGTTTTTTCCATTGTGAATTTCTACACGATGAAAGCTTTTTTATTGAGCTCGCTGTTTTAGAATTTTTTTCCACATCCGAGAATCAGATTGACCCGAGCTTTATCGACCAAACACTTCCTTTTTGAAGAAGATACTTTCTCAGCCATGTTACCCAAAGAGAGTTAATAGAGGAGACAATCTTCCAAATCAGCTTAAGTATACTGACTTTGTTTGCTTTTTTCAGTTTTCTTATTCCCAAACCACCTTCTTCTTTCGGCCTGCATATGTCTTCCCAAGAGACCTTTGCCTTTTTTGCATTCAGTTCTGGACCCGACCAAAGAAACGCCGCACATGATCTTTCAATTTCTTTCAGACATTCTCCTAACAGTCTAAATGCTGTCATCCAGAAGTTGGTGATACTCATAATCACTGATTTAATTAGCTGTAGACGACCTGCATATGAGAGGAAGCGAGATGTCCAAGAACTTATTCTTGCTCTGAGCTTTTCAATTAGTGGCTTGTAATCATTTGTGGCCATTCGCTTTGTGAGCAGAGGAAGACCTAAGTAGCGAACTGATAATTGGCCAGTTGCAAAAAGGAAGTGAGCTAAGATGTCAGCCTGCGCTGTTGCTGAAATTCCGGCCATGTACAGCATGGACTTCTCCAGACTGATTTTTAACCCCGTTTCACAAGCAAATTCATCAAAGATCTGCAGAATACCTTCAACATACTTCTTTTTCCCATCAGTGTTTATATTCATTATTCAATCAGTTCTGTTGTAAATAGCTGTAGATTTGTAATGTAGGAAAATCTCAAAGCAAGCTTATTTATGTTCACGAGAAACTAAGGGTATGATTATTGGTATATATCCTTATGGATCTTTTATAATTATTTTATAAATTAATTGAAATTTAGAGACTTAGATGGAAACTCATTCTTTTTTCTATCTTTTATTGTTGTATATCCATATAGGTTTCTTAACCAATTTTTTCTTTAAAATTTAATATATTTTAAAAATAAAATACATTTTTATTAAATAATAACATAGATTAATATATTTCTAATAAAACATACTTAAAATTAATATATTTTAATTAAATAAAAACATAGATTAATACATTTCTAATAAAAATACTTAAGATTAAGAGGAAATTTTGAAAAATACTTTAATTTGAGATTATATTTTGAAAATTACATCATCTTTTTTACTTTTGAAAACTATACTTTTTATAAAGTGAAATGACTAAATTAACATAATTAAAATTTTAATATTTAAATTTTCTTCTTATAAAAATAAACATATAAAATGAATAATATATAAATTAATATTTATGTATATATTTTTTTCACTATTTTTTTTTATTTTTCAACGAAAAGCATCACAAACAAAAATGATTTAAAATGACTTTTTAATCCAGCTTGGTGATATAAATATCTGAATTTAGTTATAGTTTGATATTTTAAGATTTTTATTTTTAGATTTTCAGTTCTGATTTTTTTTTAGAATTTGTTGATTATTATTACTAATTTTTTTTTTGCTAATTTTCCCTAAAATTAATATATTTTAATTAAATATAAACATATATTAGTAACCAGTGGCCATCGTAAACTACGATGAAGAGGACATGGTGAAATCGATCTTCATTTTGGATCATCAAAAGAAAAGGATTTGCCATAGATGAATTTTTTCGATCATCGAATCGAAAGAAAAGGATCGGGGAAGACCAAAAAGAAAAAAGAAAACAATTTTTTAAAAACTAATCACACGGCAACACGTGGCACAGCAGACGGTCTCTTACCATCCCAATTTAAGCGACGTTTCTTACCATCCCAACTTAAGCGACGTTTCTTTGGTTTTATTATTATTTTTTTATTATTATTAAGTTTTGGGTTAAGAAATGAGGTAAGAGACCCCCAATAATCATGGTTTAATGATATAGAAAATAAAGACTGAAATTGAAGTAGTTCATGAGAGTTTTATTATGTAAGATATGTAAAAAGGGAAAGAGCTAAGATTGTCACCAAAATCAAAGAAAATATCGGTTTATATCATAAAAGATGTAGAAGAAGAGAGTTGCTCTAAACCGCAACTTCCAAAGATTTTCAGTCGAAATTAGAGAATTAAAATTGCGGTCTAGCAATTTTTTCAAACTCTAAATAAAATTAGTGACACATTTCCAACTAGACGGAACCTTACAAATATATTGATTTGGACATTTAAAATGGACCAAAGGCTATGTTGTTGTGGCTGTGTGAAGATGTCTTGGAGACATCCGCAACATCACATGATTCTCCTATGGTGCGACAAAGAACTCCTAACCGTCCACAGTTCCCAAAAAAAAAAAAAAATTTACATTAACTTCATCACTATTCCAAAACTCGTGAATAAATTTTAGTGAAAAAATTGCTTGTGAGTCGTTGACCAAAAAAGAATATAAAGAGTTTTTTTGTTATTTAAAGAATTAAAGAGTTACGAAAAGATATGTAATTTCTTTAACATTCAATGAAGAAAATATCTATAGTTAATCTTACATTTCTAGAACTTCAATATGGAAAAAATAAATTAGGAAACCTAAATAACGTGTCTGTCTGTCAAAATTTTATTGCTTCCTGTATAACTGAGATTAGTAAAAATAATTTCTGTATAATTAAGTTTGTTACTTTACAAAATTTTTATTATTTAGGTTTCATACATTTTTTGCTTCCTGTATAATTTTTATTTATTTATTTTGTTTGTTATTTAGGTAATTAGGTTACATACATATTTCAGTTAAACTTAAATATCTCGTTTGTCAAAACATTTTTTGTAAAATCTTATAATTTAATAATAATTTGTTTGTTTTGTTAAAGTTTTGATAAAAAATTTTGTTATTTTTTAGATACGAATATAAATTTTATTAAAATATTATTAACAAAATTTGAACTTAAAATTAAAATTTAACTTTAGCTTTGAAATACAAAAAATAAGATTTAGAATTGAATTTAAAGTTTAACTTAAAAATGTAAAATAAATTTGAAATTAACTTTAAATGTTAAATTAATTAAAACAAAATACAACTTTATTATACTTCAATTTTATTTTTTTTTGTTTTAGTTATAGCTTATATACTTATTTCAACATTTTATTTTACTTTCAGTTAAAGTTTTTATACTAATATAATATTATAAAATAAAATTAAACTTGATATTATAAAATGAGCTTATAGTTTTAAGGTTAACATATTATAAGAGAAAGTTAAATTTTATTTTATGTTTCAGTTATAGTTTGTATAGTTTAGTTTCATACTTTTTTCAATTTTTTATATTTCTATATTATTTTGTTTAATATTGAAAACAAATTTTATAGTAAATGGTTATAACAAAAAAAATAGATTAAGTTTGGATAATTGATTAGCTTACAGAAATAAATTACAACAAAAAAAAAACATGATAAAAAGTTTCGACCGTCAATTTAACAAATGGGCCAAGAAGAGATGTCGTCCAAAGGTACGTTCTAGGGTGCACGACGACAAACAAAAACACTTGTATAAGCGAAGGGACCCACTTAGTGGGCCGAGTTTCACAAAGCCAGAGGCAAACCTCAGCCGTCGATTCTTAGCCACTGGATCAAAACGTACGAACCAAAAATATCGTTTCTTCAAAGTTCAGAGTTTTAGCCTCAGGATTCAAGCATATTCTCGGAGAATGCCATTGCCCACTCTCGTGTGATGGAAATCAAATCCATAGACCAACTTAACTACTGTAATAACGCCACGTGTCAACTCTTGTCAGTCTAGCTTCCACTCTTCTTTACATAACCAGACTTTCTTCTTCTCCTCACCTTTCTCTGATCACAGTCTCTTCTCAAAACCGTTGTTAGCTTCAAAGCTCTAACAGTTGCCACGAACTCTGTGAGTCTTCTCTTCTGTCTAATAACTGAAAATGTTTGGTTTTCTTCAGACATCGCAAAGATTGTATCCTTGTGTCCTGAAAGTATCGATTTTTATTTGGTTCTGTTTTGCTTACAGGTGAAAGGCACTCTCTCTCTCTCACGATGGCAACTGTGACAGCTTCCCACTTTGTGTCAAGAACCTCACTTATCAACAACAATGGAGGAGCTTCAGGCTCTGAGGCAAACGCTAATCTGTCTCAGATCAACTTGAAGTGTCAATCCATGACTCACTGTGGTCTAAGGTCTTTCAACATGGTGGATAGGCTTCAGAGGAGATCTCAAGCTAGAGGTTTTTCTGCTAAATCCTCAAAGGGGTTGCAGCAGAACGCTCCTAAAGCTAAACCTTCTGGTAAGATTGTGTGTGAGAAAGGGATGTCTTTGGTATTTATTGGTGCTGAGGTTGGCCCGTGGAGCAAAACCGGTGGCCTTGGTGATGTCTTAGGTGGTCTGCCTCCCGCTCTTGCTGTAAGTTCATATATACATTAGCTTCATTTGATGTCTTGAAGATACCTTTATTTCGTTTTTATGAACCAAGATGTTATGGTTTTGTGTAGGCAAGAGGCCACCGTGTGATGACAATATGCCCTCGTTATGACCAATACAAAGATGCTTGGGACACTTGTGTCGTGGTTCAGGTAAAATGATGAATAATTAAACTTCTTAAAATGTTCTTCAAATGATAAATTTTAGAATGTTTAGTTAAGTCATCTTGTAATGTTTGTTATCTGATGATATTGTGAAGATCAAAGTTGGGGATAAAGTTGAGAACGTCCGTTTCTTTCACTGCTACAAACGAGGAGTTGATCGTGTCTTTGTTGACCATCCAATCTTCCTTGCAAAGGTTTGTTTACTTTCTTAGTTTATCTAACAATACTAATTCTGGTGTTTTGTACAATGTGCTTATGGGGAACAATGATGTAGGTTGTGGGTAAAACTGGATCCAAAATCTATGGCCCTATAACTGGAGTAGACTATACTGACAACCAACTCCGGTTCAGTTTGTTGTGTCAGGTAACACTCTTTTTCCATTTACTATTGTAGTGGAACTCTGACGATTGTGTTGAGCTACTTGTTTCTGAATCTTGGTTTGTTTTCTCTTTCAAACATAAACCTCAAACAAATCATTTTCTTGGAGAGAGTTACTCCAGAATCTTTGTTCAACAATATATAATAACCTGATTTACTTTTGATTGTTGGTAGGCTGCTCTTGAGGCACCACGGGTTCTAAATCTGAACAGCAGCAAGTATTTCTCTGGACCATATGGTGAGACTGGTTTCTGAATTCTTGAAAAAGGTCTCTAAACTCTACATTCTGAAAAGCTTCTAATCCAATCTCTGATGTTATTGTAGGGGAAGATGTGGTCTTTGTTGCCAATGACTGGCACACTGCTCTGCTTCCTTGTTACCTCAAATCTATGTATCAATCACGCGGAATCTACATGAGTGCAAAGGTAAATTAACTTACTTCGTCATGCTATTTGGAAACTGTGTTAAACAATGCAAAATTTATTATATCTTAGACAAAACCTTCATCTTTGATACTTACATTCTCTATTGATGGATGATTTACAGGTTGTCTTCTGCATTCACAACATAGCCTACCAAGGAAGATTTGCTTTTGACGACTATTCTCTTCTCAACTTACCCAACAGCTTTAAGAGCTCTTTCGACTTCATGGACGGGTATAAATTTCTATGAAATGTTCTCAGAAGAACACATTATTGGTACACACTAGGTGTCTCACGTTCCAATCCTTAGTTTGATCTGTCTTCTTGTTCCACATTCAGGTATGAAAAGCCAGTAAAAGGAAGGAAGATCAACTGGATGAAGGCTGCAATTCTGGAAGCAGACCGTGTCTTAACAGTTAGTCCATATTATGCTCAAGAACTCATCTCTGGCATCGATAGAGGCGTGGAATTGCATTCACACCTTCGAGCGAAAACAGTTTCCGGAATCATCAATGGTATGGACGTTCAAGAATGGAACCCGGCTACTGACAAGTACATCGATATCAAATACGATATTAACACTGTAAGTTCTCTCTGAAAGTGCATCAGGTAGAAGAATTTTGGGGGGAAATCGTTACCAACGCATTTTGTTAATCGTTCTTGCAGGTTACGGATGCTAAGCCCTTGATCAAAGAAGCTCTTCAGGCAGCTGTTGGACTTCCAGTGGACAGGGAAGTCCCTGTTATCGGTTTCATTGGGAGATTGGAGGAGCAGAAGGGATCTGATATTCTAGTGGAAGCTATTTCCAAGTTCATGGGGCTGAATGTCCAGATGGTTATCCTTGTAAGTACTCAAAGCAATGGACTTGAGATCACAACGTTTGTAGTAACCTTTATGCCCACAAACTTATTGAGTCTTCTCTGATATTTTTTCCACAGGGAACCGGTAAGAAGAAGATGGAGGCTCAGATTCTTGAACTGGAAGAGAAGTTCCCAGGGAAAGCTGTTGGAGTGGCGAAATTCAACGTGCCATTGGCTCATATGATCACAGCAGGAGCTGACTTCATCATTGTCCCTAGCAGGTTTGAGCCATGTGGTCTCATTCAGCTGCACGCAATGAGATATGGAACAGTCCCTATTGTGGCATCTACTGGTGGACTTGTGGACACTGTTAAAGATGGCTACACTGGTTTCCACATTGGAAGATTCAACGTCAAGGTAACATAAACAGTTGCTTTCTATAATAGTTTCTTCGACATTACAACAAACTGATCTAAAAGATCTACAATTTTGTTTTGTTTTGTAGTGTGAAGTTGTGGATCCAGATGATGTGATTGCAACAGCAAAGGCTGTGACTAGAGCCGTTGCAGTGTACGGAACATCCGCCATGAAAGAGATGGTCAAGAACTGCATGGACCAAGACTTCTCCTGGAAGGTCAGTGATTTCAACTCATTCTGAAGTTTTAATATTTTGTTTGGTTTCTTGAAAGTTTGCGTTAATGGAAAACGTTTTTGGATTATTCATGGATGCAGGGACCAGCGAGATTGTGGGAGAAGGTACTACTGTCACTAGACGTCGCCGGAAGTGAAGCCGGAATCGAAGGTGAAGAGATAGCTCCTCTGGCGAAGGAGAACGTAGCGACCCCATGAGAATGTGGTTTTGTGGGTTTTGTTGTGTCATAGTGGTTGTGGAAACCGTATTTGATGGAGGAAAGTTAGGAGTAGGGAAGGTCGAGTAAAAGTAATATTATGTGTGGTATGTATATATACGGGAAATGTTAGTCTAATATCATAAGGGCATGTTCGTTTTCATCATCCGAAATTCCGAATGATAACATTTAGTAATTGTTTGTTTTTGTCTTAATAAGTGTGTTGAGTGTGAACGCAAAAATCGGATGTGAAATGAGTTGCATCAAAAATATAATTATTTTGATTGCAATAAAAAGTAGAATTTGGTTTCAAAAATTACCAAAAAATGTTCCAATAATTCAATGTTTGATCGTTGACCAATATTGTTAAATTCAAAAGAAGTTGAGTTAGGCATACTACGTGTAATATCTAGACTGATCTAAAATCTATTGTAGATTTGGGTTTAGGTTTTGTTGACAAGTAGATATCAGCTACCTATGAATAATAGCCAGTGGAAAACTTCGTTTTGGCTTATATCATATAATGTAATAGTTTATTCGCTATACATATTATTTCTTCTTTCCTTCATTGTTTAGCAATCTTTTAAGTGTAGAAAACAAGATTAGTCTAAAGTTCATAATTCGCTATTCTCTTTTGAATACTTTTAACAAGAAGAAAATCTTTAAACTATATTATTTGAATTCTCGGTTGAATTTAGCTCGTGTTACTTAATAAAAGTTTTGAAAGAAAAGATATGCCACAAAACACTTTCCGTTATAAAAAGCATCTATTATGATGAAGTTGTTGAGTTGAACCTAACGTAGAAGCTGTAAAAGTGTAAAGATGACAACTAGCTACATCAAAGAACGCAAATGGAAGAATATGTTCCTTACCCAATAGACCAACATATGTTATCCGAATGTAATACATATAATTTATCAGGTAAGATTATTTCTTCAATAAATTAAATAGTCGCAGAAATTAAATTATCAACATGGAGCCGACCTTTGCCGGTGCAAAGTGCAAACACCACGCAAAGTCAGATCAGAGAAAGAGAAGAGAAGAGCAGATCAGAGCCGTTGGAGTTTTATAGACGATGGACATTCTCATTATTCATTAACCTTTGTCAGTTTCCCCAAAAGTAATTAAAAAAATACAAAATGTCTTTTTAGAGTTTTTTCATCAATCAGTGAATGAATCGTCCATGTGAAGCTTGTTTTCTGGCTTTTTCATCATCCCTTTTTTTCTCTCTCTAGATTCGCTTTGTACATGTAAATTGTCTTGTAATCAAAGCAAGTTTATAACAAACTAGAAAATTAAAACTTTGGAATTTGAGAATAGATTTTACAAAAACACTGAACATTGAAACATAATAGCCCATTTTTTTTTCTTCATAATTTCTATTTTCTACTTTAATTTCAGATCTACTCGTAACGCTTTTAGATTGTATTGTACTCCTTGTCTTCTAACATATGTTTGTGTCTTCTTTTTAGTTCACTTCTTGTTTTAGAACTACTATTAAAATATACTATATATATGCAAACTACATCGAGATTCCCTCCTTATATCGCCGACTCAAAAAAAATATCTGAAATCAACAATTTTAATAATAAAAAGTAATAACGAATCATATCTCACATCTCACTGCCTCCACCTCAGCTTCAGACGCTCTCTCTCTCCGACCACTGTTAATAAACTCAAAACTCAACTCTGCCATTTGTCTCCGTCGTGTCAAATCCAACTCCATCACCACTTCCCTCTCCTCTCCGCCGGCCGTCACCACCGGCATTCACGGATTCCCCCACATCAAAAATGGAGCTTCACAGCTTCTACCGCTCTTCTTCCCTATTGCTCCTCCTCTCAGGTTCAAAATCTTTACTTAGCTTCTCTCTTTCTTATATCTTTAAAGTGTTCGCATCTGTCACAGTTTATTAACACGACGACGTTTTCTAAAAACCTCAATGTGAACACAAACCAGTAATGATTATTACTCCGGCGACGGTGACATCAATAGGAGTAAACTACGGTCAAATCGGAGATAACCTCCCATCACCGGAAGATGTAGTTCCACTAGTGAAATCAATCGGTGCAACGAAAGTGAAACTCTACGATGCAAACCCACAGATCCTCAAAGCTTTCTCCGGCACAGGCGTAGAGTTCATCGTCGGACTTGGCAACGAGTACCTCTCCAAGATGAAAGATCCTTCCAAAGCCTTAACATGGATCAAACAAAACGTAACTCCATTCTTACCGGCGACGAACATCACATGCATCACTATAGGAAACGAAATCTTAGCTCTCAACGACTCTTCTCTCACCGACAGTCTCCTCCCAGCGATGCAAGGAGTACACTCCGCTCTAGTAACAGCTGGACTCTCAGATCAAATCGCTGTAACCACAGCACATTCTCTCGCCATCCTCAAAACATCTTTCCCTCCTTCAGCTGGAGAGTTTCAACCAGATCTCATCGAGTGTCTCAAACCAATCCTAGAGTTTCACCGTAAAACAGACTCACCGTTCTTGATCAACGCGTACCCTTTCTTTGCTTACAAAGGAAGCCCTAAAGAGATCCCTCTCGACTTCGTCCTCTTCCAACAGAACCAAGGAGTCGTGGATCCAGCCACAGGGTTCCACTATGACAACATGCTGTTCGCGCAGATCGATGCAGTGTACTCCGCTTTAGCTGCGGCGGGATACAAGTCTCTTAAAGTTCAGATATCGGAGACGGGATGGCCGTCGAAAGGAGACGACGACGAGTTTGGAGCTACACCGGAGAATGCGAAAAGGTATAACGGGAACTTGATAAAGCTTATGAAGAATGAAAAGACTAAAACGCCCTTACGACCAAACAACGATCTTATCATCTACGTGTTTGCGTTGTTTAACGAGAACATGAAACCTGGTCCCACCTCAGAGAGGAACTACGGTTTGTTTAAACCTGATGGGACTCAGGCTTACTCGCTTGGTTTCACTTTAAACGACGTTGTAAAAGGTGGTGGTAATAGTAGTAGTAGCAGCGGAGGAGGTGGGAAAACGCCTGTTTATCCAGTGGCGCCGGTGGCTCCGGATAGTGCGTCGACCGGTTATTTAGCAATTTCGTCAGCTCCGGTAAGATTCTTTCACATTTTCTTTTTCGTTAAAGTTTCGATTTATTTATTTTTTGGTTGAGTAAAGCAAAAGATTCGTTCCTTTTTCAACCTTAAGTTACAACTTTGTTATGCACTCAAATTTATTCCATTTTCGGATTTGTTTTTTAAAAAAATATTTAGTACTAATTTTAGAAATGAATTATTTGCTAGCTTTAAAGTCAAAATATGATGCTCTCTTTTTGTCATGTCATTTTCTTCTTTTACCTTGGTTTTAGTGTTAAGAATTGCATGTCATTTTCCTTAAATGAGGCTTTAGAATTGACAAATGTGATGCTACGAAACTGTTCTATTAATAAATAAAAAAAATGTGATGATACCAAGCTTAGAGATGTTACTCTCACTTTTTTTTTGGGGGTTTAATTATGCCAAATTTACCTTTGCGTGTTTAGTGATAAAATGCTTTATGCGAAACTGCTTGTTGCAGGGGCAAAGAAAAGGGAAAGAGGCAATATTGTCAATGGTGGTGACCATGTTATTGGCGAGACATTTACTTTGATTACACGAAACAGAGTTAACTTATGAAAGAGGTCAATTAAAGAAGAGCAAAATCTGTTTTTTGCATTCTTCGAAATTCCACATTCCATTGGAGCTATTTTTCACGGCTAATTTTTTTTCTCTTCTTTTTCTATATAATATTATGTTAGAAAATTCATTTTGTCACCTTCTTTAGTAGAGGATCACACTCAATTCACTTTTTTATATTCCCAATCAATAATACTCTTATTATGTTAGCGAGGGATCACATTTGGTTTTTCTATTAGTGTCTATTAGATTATCATATTCAATAAACGCATTGGCTTCTGATTAGCAAAGATATGTTTAAAATATTATGTCCACTTTGAGTGGTATTTATTTACGTTGTGGACATGCCCCAAATATCATCAAAAGGTGGTTCTTTGGATAGATTAAAGACCAAAATAGAAAATATAAAATATCAAAGCTTGGAAATCAGCTTACAAAGTCAACGACTGCAAATGCATTGTTAGCTGTCAACCTGTTATAATGATAACACTGAATATTTTCCAAGCATTTTTTTCTTTCTTTCTCATGTCTTAAATCAGTAACATTAGCCAGTCAGACCGAATCATCTTGTAAAAATAAGTTGTAATTAGTCAACTGTATTTACCAATGGAAAGAACGACAATATGCAATTTCTCCCCGCCTAGAAACTATAATCTGTCTGCCCAAAAAATTTCCCTGAAAGTAAAACTAAAAACCCCTAATCGAAGAATCTTTAGAATCTAAACTCCTCTAGTCAATCAGCTTTAGAAGAAAAGATTAAAGCATGTGACCAATGATTGGATCTTGAGCAGAGCAGCAAA
Source organism: Sisymbrium altissimum (assembly GCA_900406495.1). Taxonomy (NCBI): domain Eukaryota; kingdom Viridiplantae; phylum Streptophyta; class Magnoliopsida; order Brassicales; family Brassicaceae; genus Sisymbrium; species Sisymbrium altissimum. The sequence continues at coordinate 45,342 of OVBI01000722.1, forward strand.
CTTTGTCATGAATCCTAAAGAATGAAGGGGCTTTTCGAATTAATCTTCTATCATATTCGATGTCTCTGATTCACTGCCCACTCTTCGATAGAACAAAACATATGCAGCCGAAGTCTTCATCTCAGATTCATTTACGGCTGAAACACGACTGTCATCAAATTCGTACCACTTGTTCTCATCCATCAACTGCATAAAGAAACATCCCACAACTTAGTTTACATGCATTTGACATATATATTAGGAATGAAAAAAATATCAAAAGACTAATTTAGATGGCAAATAAACAAACCTTAGCGTAGGCAGTGTAGTGACCACCTCCTATGCCACCGTAATGATTGCTAATGGCATATAGTTCGTAGAGATATGACTGACCGTCTTTGTTCTTCACGTACTTGCTTAAATCCAGACCATGAATCGGGAAATCCACCATTGCATCAATCTTATCCTTGAAGTGTCTGTTATAAGTGAACCGTTTCAGGTGGAACACAAGAATATCTGGCAACTTCCACAGGTCTAGCTTCTTGTTCGCTTGTCTGTTCTCTTTGCAAGCAGGACAGTACCACTTGTCATCTGGTCCGAGAGGCTCTTCTGCTAGAAAGGTTTCCAAGCAAGAGAACAAAGAAATTTCCTCTTCCCTTGGCTTCTTGGCTGAAAAATCTTTTTTATAAACCGCAGGTAGACCATCCTCATTCAAAAGGCTAGAATCATATTTTTCATGCTCCTTCTCGTTCCATGTGAGTATAATCCTTGTAATATTCTGAGGATCCACAACTAAATCGGACTTAACTGGCTTGAGCTTGAAAGAATGGTACTCTGTCAAGATGAGGCCCAAGGATAACTCTGTATCACCAACTGCATTGTCCTTTGTATCAGTGTCTCTAGGAGACAAGCTTCCTGATGTTTGATCAGACACATCTGGAAGGTAGCCGTTTTCCTCTCCAACATGAACTGTAGATGATGGATGAGACCGTTGTAGAGGTGACAGCAATTCACAAATAATTGCATCAATGTCAGCTCCACTAAGTGGTTCTTTGTCGATATAAGTAACAAGCGGAATTCCCAAAAAGCTTGAGAAGTAAAACTTACTGTAAAATTTGAAAGTAATAATCCATTAGATGCAGAACTCAAGAAGAAAAACAAAAATTATTGAATGACAGAGTAAAAAGGAAGTTTACTTTTCCGGCTTCGAATGAAGCACTTCAAGTTTGGCTTTCCCCGCTCCTCTTTGCATCTGCTTGAACCGATACGCCACAATAAGGTCATTGTCTCTTATCACATTTAGCGACTCCATGGGATTTTCAAGAAATTTATAGATCTTGCTTTTAAAAACCTGAGAGGGGAAATCACACAGTTGGTTAGTCACACAGTTCCTCCCTTGCTGTTTTCGTTAATTGAAAAATATAAAAAAGGGGCTCTTCAAAATTATTACATCTGCGAGTAAAAGGCTTTCATCATCGTTCAAGCGGCAAGCAGCGCCTACTGCATTACTTAGATCTCCCAATGAACCATCTTTAGGAACTGTTACTGTGTAAGGCGTCCAAAGACGGTTATTGTCGCCGTAAAACACTGAAACTGTCATTGATCGAGTGCGACTTGTTGGCAACGGCAAAGTTAAGTACATGAAGGGATCAAAAGTGATTGAGATTTTTCCACAATCTGGGCAGACCAGTGTTGACTTGTATTGTCCCTGAAGTGAAAACACAGACAGCATATATAAGTAACGAACCATTGTAAGAGAAATAACACATTTAGGAAGAAAAGACGTTACAAAAGAAGGAAAGTAAGGATTGCTTACTTGGCAGACATCAACAATCACGGAATCATTACGGGCCTTGTGATATTTCCACATTTCTTCGGCTACTTCATCATCAGGACGACCATCTGAATCTTTAGATTCAACGTAAGTTTTTTTCTTGACCTTGTTCAAATCTTCATGAAGACCATCCAACAGGAAAGAAAGCATTTCCTGGAGACGAAAGAGTTGAATATTAGTAAGACATTTGTTTCCCAACACATTTTCTCTTAGTTGTCAATTTGAGAGCACATGACTTACTTGAGAATCATGCTGATTATAACCACTAAACTGTGATGCAAACTTAGACAGTTTTGACTTGAAAGAGTGTGGCGCAACTGCATTTTGTCCGGATGACCACAGTTTCCTCAAAAGTACACCAAACTCATTCGCAAGCTCACCCTGCATTAGATGTACAGATACGTTTTTAGAATAAATTCACATGGGAAAAACATAAATAGAGAGACCAATGCAAGTTACTTACTCGCATGCCCAAAGGATTATCTTCATTTATGTCATCGCTGTAATCTTTCAAGAAATAATCAACAATAGGAGGCGTATGGGCCAAACACTGAAGAGTGCTATTCATGAAACATGTGTTTCCCAAATTCTGCAACCCTCCTAAGCCTCTCTTTTCGCAAGCATCATTTCCGAAAGGGTCTTTCCAAAAGAGGCTAAACATGGAATCATTAGAGTGACCATTAGATAAGGTCCCCTCACCACTAGCTGAGGCCCGCTCACCAAGCATAGTATCCGTAGCATCTGATCTCGTAGGCTCTACAGGTACAAGGGCTAACTCGTTTCCCGCCGAGTTCATGTCATATTGAGGAGACGCAGACCCATCAACTTCAAGAAGAATCTGCATGGAATACACACATTAATGCTAAACACAAAATTTATGAAGAAAAAATCTTCACAGTGACCTTTAACCATCAAAAGCTTTCACTGTCATGAACCGAGTAAGATTTCAAATCACTTACATCCTGGTCTATTCGAAGGCCAGACCCTTCCAAGGTTCTTTCAGATGAAGGATCCAAAAGTACGTCTTTCTTCTTCTCGAAGTAATCCCAGATGCGAGCCTGCTTGTACATATCACAGAGCAACAATTACATTTTGTGAATCAAACATTTAAATACACCATCACCCAAATCAAGGAAGAAGAGAAAAAGGTTAAGAGGAGGCACCTTTTCTTTTGATATCCCTCTTGTAGCACAAACCATCTCATAAAGTTGTCCTACAGAAGCCTGAAACATCAACACAATCCATATCAGAAGGGAACAAAACACAGACTCACTCACTTTCCGCAAACACTTCACAGCCTAAACACAGAGTTGGAAAAGTAGTACGACACCTGTTTGCTCAACCTTATGATGGCACTGTTTCCGTCTCTACTGTCAGTCAACTTAAGGCAGAGTGGGTAAACCTCAACACTGTAGCTCTTACTGTCAGACCCTTCGTGACAGATCAACTTCCTCTGTATTGAAGGACCTCCATTATACCTGAAAAGATAAAAACTGGCGGTTTATCACATGAAGTTGCTTATATAGGACAGAAACAACAATTCACTCACCATTCCACAAGTTTCTTCCAAACTTTTTCAGGAACTAGAACGTAGTTTTCACCTTCCTCCAGTTTCTTAAGAAGCTGCGGATCACTAGCGTCACTTTCTCTATCAATTATATCACTATTGTCAATCGGTCCAGGCCTAGTAACTTCTGAAGGCTCTTCTTCTGGACTAACATATCTCTTCCAGCTTGCATACCACCTATACTAACCACTCAAACGTCATAACACATCCAAACAGAACAAAGACTTAAAAAGTAAACACAAAAACTCCGGCGAAATGTCAAAGCCAATCGACAAACAAGAAACAAATTATGAAACCAAACAGTTAACTTGTACAAGAAGCGTAAGAAATTCAAGAATCTTTCTTTCAAGAACGATGCTGCAGCTAAAGTCAAATCAAAGGTCTACAATGTAGTAAAGATCACACAATGCACCTGTTAGAGATGACGAAATAAAAGTTGCCTTGTTTCAAATGATCTTCAGCTTCGTTAAGCAACTCCGTCACAATACGTCTCTCTTCCTCTTGAGTGCATGGAAAGTCACAAACTTTGGTTTCCATCGTTGATTCTGAATCAGAGACTGTCATCTTTATCGAATCACACTACATATATATACACAATAAAAGATCACATTAACTACTTCAAGTTTGGGATTCAAGAAACAGAAAAAAGGTTTCGGCTTTTACAGTGGAATCGGAAGAGAAGGAGAAGATTCGAGAGATTGAAGGAAACCCAAATCCAGAGAAACACTTTCTCCTCTGTTCAAGACGAAAAAGATGGACTTTTTAGAGATTGTGAGGAACCCTAGATTGAAGGGAGGAAGAAGAAGAAGAGGAGGAGAAAGAAAGAGACCGCCTTGGAGAGAAACCGGGAGAGATAAGGAGGAGGAGGAGGAGAAGATGGAGTCTGGTTAGATTCACGATCCCTTTTATGCCCTTTCCTCTTTTCCGGTAAACAACGGCCAATCCCAAGCGCCATTTTTTCTCATTTCATTCTTTATTTTATAGTATATAGTATTTATTATTATAATACATTTATATTCATATGTTAGTAATCTTATATTTCTATTTCTAACAACTGTTACAATCTCTTATATTGCAGTATTTTTCTTGAGTTTTTACTAGTTTTGGATGGAATGATAAACAGTTTTGGGATTGTATTCCTTTTCCAGGTTTGTTTCTTTTCGAGAGTTAACATTTGTGAAGCAATGGAGATATATGACAGAGTGAGCAAAGTATATTATTATTTTTTATTTGCCTTTTCCTCTAAGTTTTCCTACCTTTTTGTGTGTGTGTGTAATTTCTATTCATCCTCTAGAAAATTGGCACGTTTTCTTTTTAAATTTAAATTTAAAAATAGTGTTTATTATATGAGAGAAAAAGATTACCTTATGAGAAAATTGCAATGTAGATTATCTGATTTATCCTCTTTTGTAAGTTTACACTAGTCAGAAGAGAATTATGGACAAGTCACAATTACTGTAATTCGCCTGTTGTCTCTTTAAATATTTTGTCTTTGATTTAAGGTAAGGTAAAGATATCTTTGTCTACACTTCCAGTTTTTTAAATTAATTATTTTATTCTCTTAGAAACTGCAATATTATTTTAATTCTTTTGAAAACATTTTTCATGTTGCTATATAAGCATGCACGAAGATCTCAAAGCCTTTATTTTCTAAAAACACAATTTATAAACAATTACAGTAAAACCTCTATAAATTAATTAATAATAATATATAATAGTAGAATTACAGTTTTTTATAATTTACAAATATGTGAAATTATAATGAAATTAGCTGTACAAAAGAAATTTATGTATCAAGGATTAATTTGTGACAAGAAAAGCACACATCAATTATGATTTTTCTTTCCTAAGTTATGTTATAACACAAGAGACAGCTCAGAACAGAATTCTCAAATATCCCCTTCTGGAAAACGCATAAATTTATTAGTGTCTTGAGAAAAGAGAGGTGCTTTTGAGTTCTCTACAAACATCCCCACAAGACAAGCTTTTTGGTAAATACACAAAACTATATATAATGCATACATATATACTTCTATGATACATAGAGAGAAGAGTCATGAAGTGGCTGGAGCTTCTTCAGAGCTACTAGCAGAGACTTCTCTAGCAGTAGCAGTACTAGTTGGGACCTCTTCTTCTTCGCAGAACACACTCTCTTCACTTGTGTCTGAGAACGCACCTTCCTCGTCTTCTTCGCTCACTTCTTCTTCTTCTTCATTTCGCTTCTTTCTCAACACTTTTATGCCTTTTCCTTGAAGAGAGAGCCTTCTCCGTTTTCTTGCTTTCCTTTTCCCTTTGGGAAACTCTTCTCCCTGAGAGCGATTTTGATGATGATGCAGTTGCTTTCTTCCTCCCTTGCTGCTTTCGTTTTCATCCGACTCGTCCTCTGCTACATCAAGCTTCCGTTTCTTTTTCCCTGAGTTAGTCTGAAACAACCACAAAACCAAGATGATTATTTGAGGTTATTATTACATGTTGAAGACAACAGAAAAGAGTGAGAGGTTAAGCCAAAAACCTTGGGGCCACGATCAACCAGACGAGCCCATTCATGCCTATTCCTTAGGCAATCAAGAACAGCCTGTGAATGGCTTGAATATGCATATCGTTCTCCATTGTGTTTTCTCAAGTGAGGCCAGTGCTGCAAGAAAGAAACCAACAACACCTCAGAACAGCTATTCTGTGACCATAAGTGACTAGAGGATTATATGTCTGAGATCATATATATATGGTGAGAAGGTATGGTACTATACCGGTAAGACTGCGTTACAGAGCTCTTCATATGTCATTCTCTTGCCTTTGCTCATGATTTCATTGATTAATCCTGGCAAGGTTCGATGCACTGGGGTACCATTATTCCTTGGGGAACTGAGTGGAGAAGGCTTATTATGCTCATTCAACTCGTTGGATGAAGATGGTCCGCTGCTTGTGCTTGTGGTCGAGTTTGGCTGGACAAGTACTCTCCGAGACGAGTAAGAGGATTTTGGGGTTTCATTTTCTTCCCCTTTGGTACCTAAACTCCTTCCTCTGCTTCCATTGTCATGATGTGTTCTCCAATCAGGAGAGCGACGCGTTTTGGTACTCCTCGTACTACATCTATCATCATCACGAAAATTGCGTAAACCTTCTTTGGATGCGTCCTTGTTTTTCCTTCTGGAAAACTAGCCAAACAGATACATAATCAGCCAACTAGGTTGGGTCTAAAGAGAGTATCGAATTATAAAGATAATGGTGGAAATTACATCATACCGTTGTATTATCCCTGCTATTCGAACTAGAAGTGCGCTTAAAACTCGTACCGGTTGGAGACAGGGGCAAGCTACCGGGCTGTCTCATGCGCGGGACACGGGGAACTCGAGGAGAACTATTGAGTTGGTGGTGCAGTCTTAACGCAAGCTGGTTAATAATGAAAGAAAAAACATATGTCAAATCGCAGAATTTGGGGGTAGATAAAAGAAGAAGGGAGTGAATAACATCTCACGCACCTCTTCATCGCTTATATTTGGGGTAAGGGATGATGTTATAGACTGCATAGGGTTCTTAGTTGATTGTCCAGGCTTTTCATTTTTCTGGAAGGTCCCTGAAAGCGTATGTTTACCAGAAGCCTCGGAAGAACCACCATTAAGCCGAGCTGCTGAAGATGCCTTTGAAGAAGAGGAAGACTCTCTTGCCTTAGAAACTGAAGAATGGGAAGTACGGTTTTGCTGAGTCGATTTCGTAGAGGTAATAGAGAATTTAGGATGTTCTTTCAGAGCTTTCTCTGGAAGTTCATCGCCCCCTTCTCTTGATCGGATCACATCACTGGAAACACAGTCCTCATCATTAGTATTAGCATTAGCATCACCATCACTTGGTTGTTGCTTTGAGCCAGGAAGAGAGTTCCTGGAAGTTGAGGGCTTAGGGTTGTCGTCGCACCTAGAAGACTTTTCTGTGGCTGAACTAGACGATGATTTTCCAATGCAGACTACCATCTTAGGCCTGCTATATACTGAAAACGTGTGCGGAACAGGTCTGCAAGGCTTTGACAGCTCCTGAGGTACACCAGATCCAGGCTTTGTTTCCACAGAGTCTTTTTCTGCTTCTGAAACCACCTCTTCTCGTTTTAGTTCAATAGGTCTGTCTCTGTTGCCACTACTTATTCCTTCTGATACCATATCAACAGGCTGAGACTTCTGATCATCAGGAAGTGAACCGCTTGGTGTCATTTTATTAGATTCAGAAGCTCCAGAGATTTGAGACGTCAAGGTCCCTGAAACTTTAGAATCAATAGGGTCCAGAGTCTGCTGGACTACAGCAGCTTCACCGGTACGAACATCCGCACTTTCTTTTTGGAATTTGTTCTTCCTAGAACTGATTTTCCCGTTGGCATCATCACAATTTCTCTCTTCAACTTCTCGTGTGGAACCGGAAGAAGGCTTCTGGAAACCTTCGAGAGAATCTACTCTATTATCTTCTGGAGCATCAGCTAAGGTACCCTTTCTCTGTAAAAATAAGCAAAGCGTCATTGTTACTGTTGAAAAACCATTATTAGTTGCTTCCCCACTGTCATCTTTAAAGCAAGAGTAAAATCCTTTCAGCAAAAGTTCAAAAACCAGCCAAATTTGTATTATTTCAATTCAAACAGTTGTTACAACAGTTGTTACAGTCTACAAGACATCAAATCCTTTTTCTTCCATAAAATCAAGGCGCTTCTTGCTACTTAAGCTTCTCTATTACCAACACAAAAGTATTCATCAAATAACTCATTCCAGCTCCTACTTAGGCTTTTTCTAGGACGGCATGCATATTCAAGAGATCAAATTGCTTTCAACTAAACCACCTAGATAATAATCAACTGAAACAACTTCCTAGGATATACTGTTACTGATATAACCAAGGATAGTTCAAAGGAAAGTTTCATATTTGGATAAGTGTAAGCCAATCTAACACGTACCTCCTCCTCTTTAATAGCGTCGTTGTGCGGAACATCTTTTCCTCCCACGATAGAAGGATCGTTAGTTGCAGAGCTCTTAAGCACGATTCGGAAATGATGACCAGCTTTCTCTTCCTGTTTTCCAGCACCATTAGCATGAACGTCAGAAAGATTCTGTTCTCTGGAGCATTCAACACCAATTTCTCTATTACCAGATTCATCACCGCCAGCTTTGAGAGCAAGACCACCATCATCAGATTCTTCAAAAGCAGCTTTCTTGGACTTCTCAACCTTTGTGATCCCACCATCTCTAGTAAAACCTTCTGGTTCTGTGTCCTTGCGAGACTCTGATGCCTTAGAACCACTAGTAGGTCGAATTGCTAGTCATTTAAAAACAAAAACAAAAAGAGACTTATTAAAGAACAATGGATATAAGACTCCACAAGTGAGAACGCATATTATAAGGTCCAAAGAAAAGTGGTTCCACTGACCTGATTTACCGACAAGACCTTTCTTATCATCCTCTTCTTTGTCAGCAACATCGACCTTCTTCTTCATCCGCTCTTTTGAAGCTCCAAACAATTCTTTCCTTCGTTTATTCGTAATCAAGGGACGAAGCAACCTCTTATCCTTCTTCATACCACTCTGAGAATGTTTCACCTCCGCTTCACCAGAGTCCTCCCAACTATTACCGTCTTTAGCACAACCAAGCTTCAAGTCATTGGTTCCTTTACCATCAAGACTCCTCATCCCAACCAAAGCACTCGCAGGAGCAGCAATCACATTCTCCTTCGACATAGAAAACAAAACCCCAGCACCGTTCTCCTCCTGATACCCATTCTCAACCTCATCCTTCTCTTGCTCATCCCAGCAAGGAAACTCTCTATACTTAAAGTTAAACTTCTTCGGCACATAACCAGTACACTTCCACAACTCCCTAGAGAAAACCGACGACAATCCTCCAAACAAAGACGCATCCCCACCAGGGACTCCTTGCACATGAACCTTCTCTTCCGTAGGTATCTCAGTCCATAACCTAAAAGGACGCTTCAAAGGCACATTACGAGTACAAGAATTCTCCATCCTCAAAGTCTTTGTAGGCAACTCAACCAACAACTGAGCAACCTCAGTCTCTTCAATATCATTAACATTATTCTTCCTCTTACACTTGTCACAAGTGAAAAGCTCCTCTCCTTTAACGTAACGAGAGCAACGAGTATGAACCCAAACACCACAATCATCACAGTTCACCATCTCTTCTCCATCATCGAAATTCACACCACAAACACAATCCACAGTCCAAGATCCATCAACCCAATCCTCATGATGAGATCTTCCTTTCATTCTCGCAGACTATTAATCTCTAACAAACCCTAATTCTTTTGCTTCATCAAAGGGGGGAAAAAAACAAAACCCTAATTCTCTAATTTTATGAGCCGATTACAAACCCTAGGAATTAAAAGATGCAAACTTTCTTATAATTCGAGCTGTTATCACCTGAGATTTTAATAGACTTGCGGTTCTGAAGGAAACTGAAACTCGGGTTTGGGCATCCGATTGGTGCAGTTAAGAAGCGGAGCTGAGACAGTGAAGGCGGCGAAGAGTTTTGCAGAATCCAAAGGGGGAAGTGGTTATTGATTGTCGGAAGCGGAACTGAACAAGAAAAAGCTACCAGAATTTTCCGTTTGAAGTCCGTCGCTTTTGCCTATTAACAAATTTAATTTACCGTCTGAAGTCCGTCTTAACTCTTCTGGGCTTTTGATTACGGTCCGGGATGGGCCTATTTGGTAGCTTCTCCGTTTTTTTTTTTTATATGTTTATCAACCCAATACTTCGGTGGGGTTTATTCTTTTTTTTTTTTTTGTCGTCCCATTGTATTAAACCCATAAAAGGGTAAAGTTTAGTACATACTGCTTACTCCGAACCCAATATTTTCATACTACAGGCCCAACAAACAAGATAAGATCTAAAAAATTACACGTGATCACATATACATTTAGATAAGGACATAGTGACACGTGTTTACGGGAGCAAGCTATCAAAGTCATCGCCGTCAAAGAACTGCTTTATCGGAACATTCACCAGTGATGGAGCTTCATGATTCCACCGCCCGATCGATGCTTCATATGAGTACTAAACTTGATTCCTTTGCATGCAATTCGCCGGAAGCAATCCAAAGATCATTAATTAACACCAGATCTTAAAACCCGAGTGAAAATCAGTATAATTAGATGACAGAACTTTGTTGAGACGCCAATAAATGACCTCAACTTTTCTTCATTCTGATCTAAGAAAACTGAATAAACTCCAAAACTTGAATTTCTACCATCAGAGAAACTTCACCAAAACGCCGAATTTTTATTGGAAAGTGAAGGATTATTCTTTGATGGAAGAAAATCAAGCATCACCAGCATAAATTAAGATCCATAAAAGCCTCCAGAATAATCACCTTTGAAACATGCAAAAGACTTAACCGAGAAACAGTATAAGAACTCCGACTAGCGGAACTATGAACAACAAAAGGAACCGAACAA
>OVBI01000723.1:0-56031 GCA_900406495.1 Sisymbrium altissimum
TTAAATAAATAATCAATAATTTGTATTTTTTATATACCCAAAGAAAAAAAATTTATCCCTTGTATAAATGATATGTTTTTCAATAAAAGTAACATGAGATAAAGATTAAATAAAAAAAGAAATATAATAATTAAGATATTTTTATTAATGGTAATTAATCTCTACATGATCATATGTTATCAAGGATATAAAAATAATTGTAGTTTATCGATATATTTGTTCTAAATTACCCTTAATGAAATTCTAACATTTTCATTAAATTTCAATAGCATTTTATGTAAATATATCACACGTTAAGGAAATATTTTTTTTTTTCAAAAAAAAATCTTATTTCAATATAATACATCCTTCCGTTATAGTCGTAATTAATTATTTGTGCGTATGTTTTTTTGTTTTTTGGTCAAGTATTAGTTAGTTCTGTTTAAGAAAAGAAATTATATAGTCAAAATAACTTATACTACTGTGTATTATTTATATGTATATAAATAAAACACGAGTCAAAATATATATAGGAGATGTTTTAAACTATTCGAACTCATAAGTAAAACAAAAAAAACATTAAACACAAACATTAAAATGATCTCATCAGGCAAATGTGTTTTTTTTTTTGCGTTCTTGTGTTTGGCGATTCTCCTGACTTTAAGTACGAAAAATTAAATTGATATATTTTTCTTTCTATTTGATATTTTATTAGTTGTCCGTTCATACGGGTAGTTTAATGTGATATTATATATGATATTATGCAAGGATATAATATGTTCCATTTGATATACTCTAACCAGAAAAGGTATAGCGAAACATATACTATATTTTTCTAGTTAGAGTATGTATATTTGTTTATAGTTCATGATATTTGGATTGTAAATTTACAACAAAAAAAAAAATCAATGGTTAAGGATAATCTATGCTTTTAAATAATTAATGTCTTTCGAAAATTAATCTCAGATCTTGCGGAAGCTGAAGATAGGAGTAAGCTAATTCCTATAGGTCCTTGCGCACAGATTCCGAACTGCAATCAGACATGCATTGCATCACAATTTATAGGCGGAAAATGCATGAAATGGTATCCTGATTCTATTAAAAAAACTTGTGCTTGCTTTGTGAAACCTTCTACATCACCTGTTTAAGAAAATACTTTATTAACTGTTTAAATGCTAAATAAAAGTGTTGCAAAAATATAAATATTTCGAATATGATAGTAGTTCAAGAATTATTGTATTAGCTAAAAAAAGAATTAATGCAGAAACATAAATAAAGGAGGACATCTACTTTATCCAAATAATAACAAAGGCTTTCTAATTTATAGTTTAATCTCTGCAGACTGGAATATAAACATATTCTGCATCAAATATAATAATATATTGACTGGATCAAAGTTCATAGTTAAAAGTCATATTCGAAGTTCTAAATTTTCCGCAAAAGACCCTGAATTTAAAATATGTTATACATACAAAACATAATAAAGTAATAATAATAGTTACCGATTGTAATATTTTATAGTTTTCGATGTCCTATAAATAGAGTATTTCCCTTACTATAAAAATATATAAATAAAACAATAAAATAAAGACTTTACTTTTGTACATAGTATTTGTGACGTTAAGAAACTTGCTTTTGGTCATTGATCGATTCTTGAAGCTTGTGAATGTTTTTGGATTTGATTCTCTTTATCTCTTTTCGTGTCTTTTTGCTATTTTTCCTAAAATATTTCTAAAATCACATAATAGAAAACTACCGCTTATACTATAAAATTACTTAAAAGGTTTAGAAAACATAGCATGTAAAAACAAAATATATTAACCCTCCCAAACTTAATTCTTTATTTTTACTTTTTACTAAGATAAAATAGAAACCTAGTGAGGAAAAGTGGTTTGAAAACATAGGAACTCAAAAATTCCGAAACCAAACTTAACAACTCAAAATACCTATTCAAAAAGAGTAACAAAGAACAAAGATCCCAAAATGAACAAATAAGCACAGGAAAACTTCTTAATTGAAAGGAAGGAGCTCACCTTGAGGATTCGACGAGGGATCTTCACCTGAGTTGTCAAAAGTAGGGATGGCGGTGGGAATTGGCGGACGTGGAGCTGCATTTGGGTTAGATTGACATGAGGTGGCAGAGAGGTCTCTGGCGCTGGAGTGAAACTATATTGTTGGGGTAGGTACGGTGACGGCGTCATCGGGGTAAAGACACCTTGGCCTCTTCCTCTTCGTCTTTCATCGGCAGCTTTCTTCCCAGCAACATGCATTGGAGAAAGATGAGCAATTGATTTTGAATTGAGATTAGGAGTCGATTTGAAATGTATTGAGAGAGAAATAGAGGAAACGAGAGGAGCATAGACGAAGTATCGAGAGAGAACAGACAAAAAAGAAATGAGATTATGGTTAAGACTTGAGGGAGAAGAGTAAAGGAAGTCTCGAGTTTAGTGGAAGTTGAATTTATAAAGATTTTGTTAATTTTAAAAGTTGAGAGATTTGTTAAATTTGGAAAGAGTTGTAGAGAGTTATATATATTTAGAAAATCTATAAAAAAAAAAAAAAAAAAAATTCCAACTCTATAAAATAATTTATAATAATGATTCTAAGGAAGATTTATTGGATTATGGATTTAAAAAGATTTCCAAATTTTATAAATCCTCCGTTATTGGATTTGACATCTGTACAAATTCATTAAAATTTTCTTTTATTGGATTAATCATTTGTATAAATTCTTTCAAATTATAGCTTATTGGAAACTTGGGATTTCATCAATAAAATTTCACTAGATAAGATTTGAATGGATTTCATATACAATTTATACTTAAAAAGTAATGAATACAAATACTACCTCTTATGATGGTATTTGAAGATTTGTTTTTTACTTTTTTAGTTTCAATTTTAAAAAATCAAATCAAAACTCTTGAAATGAAAAAAAAATATATATTCATTGAAAATTAAAAATTTGAGACTTTCAGAGTTTAACAAAAAAAAAATTATATATCACTTTAATAGTTTTAAAAAGTTGAAAATCCAAATTTATTATATATCACTTTAATAGTTTAAATATATTCAAATTTCAATTATTTTACCAAAAAAGATATTATATATTACTTCAATAGTTTTTAAATATATTCAAATTTCAATTCTTTTACATTTTATTTGAATAGATAATATAAAAAAGAGTTTAACAAAAAAAGATATTATATATCACTTTAATAGTTTTATAATATATTCAAATTTCAATTCTTTTACATTTTATTTGAATAAGAAATATAAACCAAATAACTTTTTCAGATTTTTAATCATTTTAATTTAATATTGTTAGATCACTAGTAAATTTTATAAATCAAATCTCAAATTTTTTAAAATCTCCTTGAATTCTTAAAAATACAAATTTTCTCAAATCTTTAATCCAATAAACCCCCCCCCCCTAAATATCTTAGGGATGTAACAATATTTTCAAAATTTTGTTTAATGACTTAAATTTTTTAAAATTCAACTCCCAATAACACTAGATTTTAACAGAATCATAAAATATTTTAAAACCAAAATTTTTAAATAACAATAGATTTTGTGTGTAATTAAGAAATTATCAAACAAATAACACTAATTTTTAATAAAAATGTTAAAATCCATAAATCAACAAAAATAGAATCTGAAAATTGTAAATAAACCAATAAAAATAGAATCTGAAAATTTTAACAATCATTATTAATCCAACTCTCACTAAACCACATCCCCTTAGAAATTTTAGGAATTTTTTTGGTAGTTGGGTAGGATTATTTAGTAAAAATATGGGCCTAATTTTAAATTATTAATTTTCTTTTGGGTTTGGCAGGTTCTCATTAATTGGTGGAAATTTTGTTTTTTAACATCTTATTAACATGTTAAAATTATGTAAAATCAACATAACAAAAATATAGTAAAATAAAAATAAGCCAAAAATCAAGAATTTAAGCACATTAATACGATTCTTCATCATCAGTATCATCATCATCATCAAAAGATGATACATTACATTCGTCTTCTGGTGACGCATCTCTAACATTGTAATCGAGATTGGTTGGGTTTATTTGATGTAGCAAATTGTCAACTGCAAAATCTTCAATTGTAATACTCATTACAGGATCATCGTTTTCTTGTTGCAAAATAGTTTCTTCTGTGTTGACATATTATCCAGAAATATTTTCTTTCGGGTTCACTTTAACAACATTGAACCATAAATTTAAATTATTTGGTTTCTTCATGTATGGATACAAGATATAACAAACTTGATCTGCTTGAGAGATTGTGCCAAATAAATATGTAGAAGTTATAGGAAATATATATATATATAAACGTACTGACCTAGAATAAATGGTTCGTATTTATTGTACTTTCTCAATGAAAGAATTTCTACAACGCCAGCATTACTCCTCCGAATGCCTTTACCGAGAACAGGGTCATACCACTTACACTTAAAGAGCGTGATTCTCAAATTAACCAACCCTTCATATTGGAGCTACATTATATTCGTTAAGATCCCGTGGAAATCCGCTTCATCAGATATATCACTATAATTATCTCCTTTAACACATACACCATAATTAAATGTCTTTTGTCCCTCGCTGTCACTGTTTGTATGATACATATATCTTCTTGTAAAATACATATGCCAAGTTCTGGCATTGTTCACGGGTCCATGCACTACTTTTTGAACCCAAGTAGGAAAATGATTTATGGTGTTCCAATACGTAATCTACATATAGATATATGATATATAACAGGCCTATATAGAGGTATATATATATATATATACATACATAAGATAAATATACCTTAAGAATATTATTCAGACATACGTATTCTTTCACCCATAAATGATATTCGCAAGCTCTTTTCACAGAGAGTTCTTTTCTCAGAAAGATACGGATATTTTGCAGCAATAAACTCCTCAAACATACTGTTTAAGACCAACACAGATATGAGACACTTAGTGGATAACATTAAAAGTTAATTTTAAGTATTGCTACATTATACCTTTCAAATGTCTTAAAATAATTGCAATTTCGCAAAACATATGCATGTGCACATTGATAATCTTCCTTTAAAATTAAGAGATCATGCATTTCCCCACTTGGACGACCAACATGAGTAGATATGTCAGGTACTCCAGGGGCATGATATGTGGGGACTTCACCTTCAAAGAATCTTGTTAACCTGGCCAAAATAGTTAAAAGAGATTTACAATATATAGCATGTGTCGTCTCCATATGTGAATAAGTATAGCACGTTTACTTTGATTTGTTTGTATATTCGAGGAAAAATAATACTCTGTGAACTTAGCTACATTCTCATTAGATATGATTGAATAATCGATCCTGCTGTATATCTTTTGTTTTTTGTTTTTCCTTTCAACTTTTTGAAAAATCTTTTAAAAGGATACATTCACATGTATTGCACTGGACCACCTAATTCAGCGTCATTGGAGAGATGTATAGACAGGTACTCCATCACGTCGAAAAAATTGGTGGAAACATCTTTTTCCAAGCTACATATGATCAAAACTATATTTTGAGCTGTTACATGTTTGGTTCATTAATGGTCGACTCTTACAAAGCCGAATAGTATTTTAACAAATCTTGTTGTTTTGGCTGTTTGTAGTAAATGAAACAACAAGTCCAACTTGAGCATGCGTTTCTTTTAATGTCTCCTTCGGTTTTGATGTATCTGTATTAGAACTTCTGATTCATGTATTTTTTTTTGTTTCTTTTGATATCTCCTTGCTATAATCCATGTATTTTGAGAGTTTTCCATGTTAATATGTGTAATTTTGCTGTAGACTCACAAGTTTCGGGATTGCTACAAAGAATTTTGGTTTTCAAGTTTGCAGATGGAATCGATATTGGTTTTCAAGCACAGAGTTTCTATGCTTTTTGAGGTTCCGATTGTGAATTGACTACAATATATTTTTATAATGTTTCTAGGTCAGAACTCTCAACCTCAAACCTCTCATAATCCTCAGTCTCAAACCTCTCGGAATCCTCAACCTCAGATGAATCAGTGGAGAAGCTTGTCAAATCCTTCTCCAACTCAAACGTCTCAACTAACAAGGTTTTCGAATCTGCCACTGCAGAAATTCGATTTCAAAGTAATTAGGGGATTGAGTAGACACTTCGGAACCAAATGTGCTCCTCTTACACTGAAGAAGGTGTACAGAGGAGTCACACCACATCAATGGCTTGTAATTCTGATCGTGGCCGTCTTGGTCCTCACAAGACCTTCACTGGCCAAAAGTAATTTCTATAAATCAACCAAGAAATGGTAATTTACATTTATCTATCTATTACTTCTATGAGTGTATACTTTTTTCCTTCACTTTTGGTTTTTGTTATATATTAAGGAAGAGGAGTTGGGTAGACCAGTTATTATTGGTGAACATTTTCTAAAGACCCACACCAAACCAGATGGGAGTTATGTTGATAGGAAGGGACAGAAAATTGCAGAGACCTATGAGAAGAACCCTCAAGCGAAGATGGCCGAGGTCGAGCCAGAATCTTCAGATGGGACTTTGCGACTTCGAGAGCTAACCACAGACGAGTACAACTAGCTCTTTCTTTATGTAATCATGCATCTTATCTTTTATTAAGTACTTTCTTTTTCATTCTTTTCATGCATCTGATTTGTTTATTTCTCTTATATTTGGATTTGCCTAAAGTCTAGCTTTTGTAAGTTCTTATCTTGATTTAGTTGCTGCTGTCTAACTTTTATAGGAATATAATCAACATAGATCTTATATAGGTTTGGTTGTTTATGATAAACTCTTGTTTGTTATGTTCTTACATGACAAAACCTCTCTTTTGTTTGTTGTAGTAGAAATGAGTTACATATTTCTCTTATATATCTATATTTGCAAAAATTCTAACTTTTTGTAAGTTCTTATACGGATTAGTTGTTTCAGTTTGAGTTCTTACATAGGAGTAGTTGCCGCTGTTTATCTTTTCTATGGCACTCATGAACCGAGAAGGTTATTCTTTATATTTTAAGTTTTTATATAGATTTAGTTGTTTATGTTCCATTTATCAATATACTCATAACTATCTCCCTTTTTTTTTGTTTTCCGAGTCATATATCGTGGATGAGAGAGGCCGCCTTTATGGTATTGGAAGTCTCACTAAGTCTCCAATCAGCAGAAATTGCAAGTTCTATGGTAGCTCTTCCTCGGCTTATAACTCACTCCAACAACAACTTGAAGAAGCTCAGAGCCAAATAGAAGTACAAGCCTCTCATAATTTTTGCCTTGAAGAGCGCCTTGAAACTGAGAAAACCCAACATGCGCACCTTGAAGAGCGCCTTGACACTCATCAATCTCAGCAGCAACACTTCACCATGATAGAGAAATATCTTCGCAAAACTGATCCGACATTCCTTGACTATTCTTTGACTTATGTGCTTTCCAATCTGGTCCAAGCCTCTCTTCTCCTTAGTTTTTTTCATTTTAAACTCAAACTTAAATATTATGTTTACAAACTGTCTTTTGTTGTTTGAATGAATATTATGTTTCTAATTTATTTTTGTTGTTTTGATGTAAGATAATACCTTCTTTCTAGTTTTAGTGTTTTATAATTTTTAAAAAAATTCAAAATTTTATTATTAAAAGAAATTTCAAACCAAAATCACAATTTAGCGAAATACAAAATTATTAGAGAAAAAAGTTAGTCGAATAACCAATATTTAGAGATTATGGCCCTGTTCGATGTGTCGACGCTGCGATTAGCGACAGCGATCGAAATTAGAACGTGAAATCAATAAAAAGAATTCTGGTTTTGATTGCAGCGTTCATTCACTTGTGTAATCAACAGAATCCTTTGGATCGCTGAAATTAATACCGATCATGACCACGGAAATCCGGTACCAAATATTGAATGCTGGCGATCATTTAGTCTTGTTATTTTAATTTTTTCGGTGTTATTTTCCGATCGTAACGCTAGTCGCAGCGTCCGTGCTCCGAACAGGGCCTATATAAATTAGCTACTATTTTGCGACTATGATACTTTAGCCACTATTTACCGACTATTTAGCGACTACAACATATAACGACTATTTGGCGACTACCCAATATAGCGACTATTTAGCGACTGCAAACCTTCACAACTACTTAGCGACTATATACGATAGCGACTAATTAGCCACTTCGTTATTTAGTCTCAATTTAGTCGTAACTCAGTCAAAATTTAGTAGATAAATATAGCGACTAAGTTGCGACCGTTTTGTGTCCCCACATATTTAGTTGCAAGATAGTTGTAACATTGTGACTAATTGATTGATGTATTTAGCGACTAATTATTAGTTACTACCCGTTTTAGTTGTTAATTAGTCACAAATTTATATGTAGTCGACTGTTTTGCTATTTTTTTTATAGTAGCAACACCTATGTTTTCCTAGAGAATTGTGAAGATATTTGGTCCAACGTAATATAAGATCAAAGAAAAAAAAAATTAAATTGGTCTTTAATAAGAAAATTGAAAACATGAAAAATAATTTAAACCCAGTTATATTCATGGAGACGAAGAGAATTTTGTGTTAAGAGAGTAACTTATTCATATCAACAGTTTTCAAGTTGAAAGTCATCAATTATAAAATTGCAAGTCTTAAATTTTTTTATGAAAAAATATCATATTGAAATTAAGAAAATCTTTTCCTGCAACTTCTAAAAATCAATATTGGAGTATTAGAAAATGTCTAAAAGCATTTGTTATAGGAATGAATAAATATAATGGAACACTTACCTTAAAAATTTGTAAATGTCTTGGAGATGGTCTTGGAAGACTTAGCCTTAATGCCATGTTTAAACATTATTCCCTATTAATAGCAAACATTCTTTACATATTGCTACTAAATTTAAATGACTTATATTGGATTCCTAATATATGGAAAATCCATGTTTCTCCAAAGGTCAAACTGTTCATTTGGAATGCTCCCCATAATGCACTATCAGTGGGAGAGATCTATTAGCTGCCAGAGAGATCCTGGTTAATGCGAATTACGCAAGATGTGGAGAAAGTGAAACCATTTCGCACCTTCTGTTCTGATGTGATATGAGTTTGCCCAAAGAGTTTAGGCTATGAGAACTCATCAACAGCTCCTTATCTTAACATCCCATTAAAATGGAAAGGAACAAAAGATTTGTTTTGTCTACCACCAACAGACATATCATTTACAATAATCAATTGTAAAATGTGAAAATTAACAAACTATTTTTTTCAATTCGTCTTTGCATATTTTAAATTTATAACTAACTTAAATAAAGCGTGATTCATCTAATAGATAGTAGTAAACTTTTTGGCGTTGGAAGTTTATTAAGTTTTTCTATCTTATTAATTCTGCTATCTTGTAACTTAATTGACATACTAGTCAAATTCTATCTACTTGCTATTTTTCTTCAACATATCGTTCTGACAACCAAACTCACGTCCATAGATACAACTTTCACATGTCGCCTTGTAACTAATCATATACAATTCTTTGCAACTCATTCATCATTTTTAAATTTCTGTTTTTTTTTTGTTTTTTTTTTTGTCTCCAGCGTTTTCATGAAGAAATAACGGTTTAGCTACGACTTAGTCCACAGGGTCTATGATGAATTTGTAAATATTTAAGGTGAGGTCGTATCGATGTTTGTTAATTCCTTTCTTCTCCACATCCGTAAGGCATACCAACATTGGGTTTTCATCAAGATTCTCAAAAAAGTGAATTAATGAGAACATAAGCCCAAAAGATGGCCAAGACGAGAGCACAAACTTATTAGACGAACCAAATGAAGATAAAGTTCCCAAAATCAAGAACCCACTAAAGTAAAGATCAAGAACAAGAAAGTTAAAAGAAAAATTCAACCAAGAAATACAGAACTTAATTGTAATCCATTATGAAGATCTAGTATGTGATTAAGCAAACCAAACCGCTCGAAAGCGAAAACAAAGTTTACCAAATCTCAGATCGCGTTTGCCTCTCCGGCCACCGGCTTCGTCCGGTACCGTGAGAGGGCTCCACCTCCTTTCTTTTAGTTGTGTTTCTGACGTTGGAGATTCGGCTGTGTTGATTTTCTTGGATCTGTTATTCGCGTTTATCGGTGGAGCTCTCCTTGCGTGGCGGCAAGCATCGGTGGCTTTTCGGGTTTGTGGAGTTGCGATGGTCGGCTACCTCAGCTGTCTTGTTCTGCTCGAGGACGGCAGCACTTGCAGTTGTCTTCAGCCGCCGTCTCTTCGCGGAGGCTCCTTCACTCCGTTCAGTTTCCTTTTGCTGTGGTGGCTCTGTCTCGTGTCTTTGCAGGGTTTCGGCGGATTAAAGTGGTGTGGCGACGGCCTTGAAGCTTTGATTCTGTTCCAGCCGGAGTTTTTCCAGTTTTGATTCTCGGTTTGATTCTGTTTCTCCTTCAATTTGTGGTTTGTGGCGTGATGTGGGTAGAGGGTTGTTGGCCTTGCCGTTGTATTACGGTGATTCCGTGGTTACCTCCTTTCCGGTGTTAGCTGCAGGTCCTTCCCTGTCTTTAGTCGCGTCTGCTTCTGAGATTGTTGGGGTTTGTTTGTGCTAGATTTTCTAGGTGTAAAGTAGATTCCGTTGAGCTGGTGTTTGGTTGGGTTTTGTTAGTTTCGGTTTTAGGTCTCGTTATTCTTGTTTGCAGAGGAGGTAGTAAGGCTTCTTAGCTATGAGGCTTGGTTCTGTGCTAGCCGGCCTCGGGGAAGAGCTTGGTAGAGTGATCCTTAGTTTCTTGGCTCTGTTTAGTTAGTGTAGTCCTTTCTTAGTGCTGGCTTTAGGCTGGTTTAGTTGAGCGTCGTTCCATTGATTCTGAGGACGGTCTGGAACGGGCCTCTCTTCACCCCCTAGAATAAGGTTCTTTGCTCAGGCTACCGGATGAATCAGCTTCTGCTTTGCATAATGTGCGTGTTCTCAGTCCATCTCCTTCTTGCCCTCTTCTCTTCTCTCTCGGTTTCAGCTCTTCATTGTGATTTCTTCCTTCTTATCGCTGCTAATTGATATCTTTGCTAACAAGTTGAGATGTCAACAAAGTACCGATTTACTTTGCTTCCATGTTTTTTATCCTTTTTTTGCTATGGGACCAATCTTTTAAGTCAAACATTTTGTTTTACAATTTGTAACACCTAAACACTTCATTTTTAAAATGATATTCATAGTTTAGCAAAAAAAAAGCAAACCAAACCACTCACCATCAGCTGAGACAAGTCTAGTCAAGACCAACAAAGACTTATGGGAAACTTAGACAACGGTCTCATGGGCAAGTTATAAAGACGTGTCACAAAGCCCAATGCTAGGAAGCTATGCTTAATACAAGCTCACGCTCAACTAAATACACGAACAATCTCGTTATGAATTATCAAACGGCCCAAGCCCACCTTAATGAAAACATTTTCTCCATCTCTGTCCATTACTCATTGGACCATTCCATAATATCGTACACAAATAGACCAATTGCTAGACAAGTTGAAAGACCTGTGCTTTATAAAGTCTTTTTATTTTTGGTTAACAAGTTGAACACGCGTTCAGGAAAGTTGGAGCTATTCAAATGAAAACTCCATCCAAAAACTAACATGGTTTCGCACAACAAAAAAGGTTTGTTTTGGTTTTTGTTTGAACTTAAAGTTTGTGGAAGGCTTCAGATTATTCTACAGCCAAAAGATGACTGGATCTATAAATCTCAACATGTCGTACTTTATTACATGTTGAATACCCATTCCAAAAGTGTAACATGTCCTATAAAAAAATCAAACATCGGTAGTAGCTTCTTTTTAAAGGAAATATAACCAATAAAACAATGAACAAGTGAAAGAATAATCGTTGTGTCCAGTGCACCCTTGTAGATGCTTTCCCGATCAGACAAATATATTATTTTGAAAAGAAAAAATCTTAAAATTAAAAAATACTATTATTATTCTATAGGACCAGATGACCAGTAGAAAAAGAAAGAAAAGGAATTTAATAGCCAAAATTCCTAACGGTATATTGGTGGTTCGCACATTGAGACCGGAGAACTGCTTTTACATTGCCATTCATAATGTTTTTTAATAACAAAGTGGTTCAATTTTTAAAATAATAAAATAATTATGAACCACTAGTGGTTCAGTTTTATGAATAAAATTCAAGATACATCAACTACAGTATTAACATAGTAAATTTGAGGTATTTCAATCGTTTTTTCTATTTTCAGTTTATTTAATTTAATTTTTTTTATTTTTTTTAGAAAATATTAATATCAAATAAATTACCTTGATAATTTGTAACTATCATGATAACTAAAATATAAATTGGTGTAGTAATTTAAGGTATCACAATTATTCAAATCAAATTTACTTTTCAAATTTTTGTATCTTAAATTTTAATATATTAATTTATAAATATGCTAAAAATTAAATTAATATATAATTTTAAAATAAATATAATTATATAAATCTTTTAAACCGCTTAATCCGCACTTTCTACTACTGGAACCGCTAAATCCACTTTTGATCCGCTTAATCCACTTGATCCGCTAGATCCGCAACGCTTGATCCATTTTCACCATTCGAAGCTTGGATTTTTTCGCTTTTCAGATACCACAGAACGTCACTTTATTATTTCGAGTAATTAGTAAAATCAGAATATAATTAGAAAATAGCATAATGTAATAAATTGCGTAATATACTTTGATATATAAACGTTATTCTTCATTAAACATTTAATTTACAAACAAAAACAAATATTTTCATTTTATAATATATTATTCACGGCTGTAAACATCGAATATATTCCATATTTTTCTTTTTTGTCAACTTTTTTTTACAGAAACAATGTTACAGGAAAAAAACAAATCAATTGATTGTTTCACATGATTTTTCTACTGTCGAAATATTATTTTCCAATTTAAGTTAAAATACTTTTCATAATTTCATATGCATACAACTACTTTTTTCATAGTGGAAACGCTTTTCACATTGCCTTGAGCATCAATTCCCCACCATCCCCCTCCCCTCTCCTACTTCACATCTTCTTCATCGTCAAAGCCTCTCAAGGCACAGAGAGAGAGAGAGTGAGAGAGAGAGAGACAGAGAGAGAAAGAGAAAGAGAGAGCCTTTGTGCTGTTCTAATGGCTTTAGCTCTCTCCTTCACACCCACATCTTCATCTTCCTCTTGCCTCCTCTCTAGGAACCCTACTCTTAATCTCAAAACCACCCATCTGAATTTCGCTTCCCAAAGGAGAATTCACACCGTTCAGTCATCCTCACGATACCTCAATGCGTTTCCATTCTCAATCTCAGCAATCTCCTCCTCTTCTGCTTCTTCTACCTCAGAAACCACAGAGCTTGTTCCTCATAAGCTCAAGACATTAGTGAAAGAATTCAAATCCTTTACAGAGCCAATCGATAGGCTCAAATGGGTTCTACGTTACGCGAGTCTCCTCCCTCCCATGCCCGATTCATCCCGGACAGAGTCGAACAGAGTCATGGGCTGCACGGCTCGTGTCTGGCTTGACGCTGAGTTAGGTGAAGACGGGAAGATGAGGTTTTGGGCAGACAGTGACTCAGATGTTTCCAAAGGGATGTGTTCTTGTCTGATTCAGTTGGTTGATTCTGTTACTCCTGAAGAAGTGTTGGAATTGAAGACTGAGGATTTGGTTGAGCTTAACGTTGTTGGGTTGTTGGGTAGTGAGAGATCAAGGGTTAACACGTGGCATAATGTTCTTGTGAGTATGCAGAAGAAGACACGACGGCTCGTTGCTGAGAAGGAAGGTAAAGCTCCTACCTTTGAGCCGTTTCCTTCACTGGTTTTGACTTCTGATGGCATTCAGGCTAAAGGAAGCTTCGCTGAAGCTCAGGTGAGAATCTTTCTTTGCTTAAGTTCTCAGTTTTTGAATTTTGGTTTAATGTTGCAGTAAAGATCTGTTATTTTAGGAGTATGAGGATGAACAAAGTTTTCTCTTTTGGATTAGCAAAATCTGTTTTATATTTGGTTTGGAAGGAAAGATTTGAGTTTTTGGAATGTTGTGTAGATGTTACCATGGTTTTTGCAAGAACGGTTTGGTTTAGTTTGATAGAGTTATAGATGTTCTGCGTTGGCTTTGCTCTTTTGCAAGACGATGCTTTTTCTCACTGTTAAGATTTGTTTTTTGGTCTAACTTGCATTGAGTTTTGCTAAGTAGACGATGAGGATGAGGATGGAAAAATGAGGTCTTTGTCACTTTTAATTTTCTCTTTTTGGATTAGCAAAAGCGGTTTTATATTTGGGTTGGAAGGAAAGATTGAGTTTTGGAACATTGTGTAGATGTTACAATTGTTTAAAGCAATCACCATTACACCTTGTGAGAATGTTGGATTTAGTTTGCTAGAGGTATAGATGTTCTGTTCATCTGCGTTGGCTTTTGCTTTCAACTCTTTTGCAAGACGATACTTTGTGTCACTGTAAAGATTTGTGTTTTGTTTAACTTGCAGGCGAAATATTTGTTTCCGGAGGAGTCACGGGTTCAAGAACTAGTTAAGGTGCTGAAGGAAAAGAAGATTGGAGTGTCTGCTCATTTCTATATGGATCCAGAAGTGCAAGGGGTGTTGACTGCTGCTCAAAAGGATTGGCCACATATCTATATATCTGATTCTTTAATCATGGCAGATGCAGCTGTCAAGATGGCTAAAGCTGGATGTCAGTACATAGCAGTTCTTGGTGTTGATTTCATGTCTGAAAATGTCCGTGCCATTTTAGATCAAGCTGGGTTTGGAGAGGTTAGAGAAGTTTTTAAATTTCTTATCTTTGTATTTTTGTGATATTGCTTCTTATATAAAATTCGGTTTTGTAGGTTGGTGTATACAGAATGTCAGATGAGACCATTGGTTGTTCACTAGCTGATGCTGCTTCTGCTCCTGCTTATTTGAACTATCTTGAAGCTGCTTCTCTTTCTCCTCCTTCGTTGCATGTTATTTATATCAATACGTCTCTGGAGACAAAAGCTTTCGCTCACGAGCTTGTGCCTACCATTACTTGCACTTCATCTAATGTTGTACAGACGATTCTTCAGGTTTGCTTCGTGCTTTCTTTTCTTTTACTTCATCTTGGATTTTCTAAAACTGTTTCTCTGTCTCCTGTCAATAGGCGTTTGCTCAGATGCCGGAGTTAAATGTTTGGTACGGTCCTGATTCTTACATGGGAGCGAACATTGTAAAGCTATTCCAGCAGATGACGTTGATGAGTGATGAAGAGATTGCAAATATTCACCCTAAACACAACCTAGATTCGATTAAATCATTGCTTCCTCGTCTTCACTTTTTCCAGGTAAACTTTTGTCTTTTCTTGTTCGTGGCAATACTCTTTTACGTGCCAAAAGAATGTTTTGCTGATATGATTGTGTGTTTCAGGAAGGAACGTGTATAGTACATCATCTTTTCGGTCACGAGGTAGTGGAGAGGATAAAGTACATGTACTGTGACGCCTATCTTACTGCGCATCTTGAGGTTCCAGGTGAAATGTTTTCACTAGCAATGGAAGCAAAGAAAAGAGACATGGGTGTTGTCGGATCCACACAAAACATACTAGACTTCATTAAGAAGAAGGTGCAGGAAGCAGTGGACCGAGATGTCGATGACCACCTCCAGTTTGTTCTAGGAACAGAGTCAGGGATGGTAACATCTATCGTCGCCGTGATCAGGAGTTTGCTAGGTTCTTCTGCTAACTCGAAAGTGAAGGTTGAAGTAGTGTTTCCTGTATCGTCAGACTCGATGTCAAAAACTTCTTCAGAGGCTCCAAATTCATTACCGGTTGTACCAGGAGTAGCAAGCGGTGAAGGTTGCTCTATCAATGGTGGATGTGCTTCATGTCCATATATGAAGGTTAGTTCTTTATTTTGTTATTATCATTCATTCGATAGAAATGTAAAACCTTTGTGATGGATGATGCAGATGAACTCTCTTAACTCACTCTTGAAAGTTTGCCATAATCTACCTGATGTGGAAAATGTAATCGGAGGATACAAAGCAGAGCGATTCAAGAGACAAACTCCTCAAGGAAAGCTCATTGCAGATGTTGGATGTGAGCCAATACTTCACATGAGGCACTTCCAAGTAAAGCAAATTACTTTCATCTCTTGTAAAGTTTTGTGTTAATGCCATTGAAATCTTGAACCAAATCCGTGTTTTGCAGGCGAACAAGGAGTTGCCGAAGGAGCTTGTTCATCATGTCTTAAGTCGTGAGAGCAAGAGATGACCAAGTTGTCCCCTTAAAGATATATGAAGAAAGAAACTGGGTGAGTTTTTAGTTATCAACAAATTATAGGTTCTACGTTTGGCGGAACATGAAGATTTTAAGTTCTTGCAATAATGATCATATATATGATCACGAGTATTAAATTACATTTGTATACAATTATATAAACAAAAGCAGAAGAAGCATGTGGATATATTAGAGAGACTTTAGGAGTGAGCTTATTGATGTATTATTATTATTAAGGGTTCTTTAAAATGTTTCTAACAAACTTGAAACGTTTTCATCAACTATTACACAATAAATTGAGCTTAAGTAGGCATTAGAAAAGGAGCTACAGACGCATAGTATTCTACAACACCAATATATTTCTCTCTATGCATTACATCCTCTACCGTAGTACCTTCAACATCAGTCTTTCAAATCGTTTTGCTTCGGATCATAATAGCAGACATTTATTTGTTTGTAACATGTAGTAAACGTATTGACTATAACGATCTCACCACAACGTCTGACACCTGCGATGTGTACTTTATCAAAAACCCTCATTATGGTAGAAGAAAATCTTGGACCATTCTTCTTTCTTAGCATCCTCCATAACCCAAATTTCCATGCTTTCTGCGTAACAACACATGAATCCTAACTTGCCTTGGTATTGTATAGAGTTACTGTATTAGAGTCGAACTGTTGTCCATATCTGTTTTTGGTGTCTTGACCTGATTAAATGTCTCGGACCTAACATCAAAACTCATCAATATGTACGTAGAACCATGTTCTTCAGTCTTTGCTCGGTAATAGATAGTCCGTTTGATGCAAACCGGACGAAACACTGGATAGGGAAGTTCAATGTTACATGAGATGTTCCTCCACTCCTTTTTAGGATCTCCCAATGTGTAAACATGACAAGACTTCCACTCCTTTGTAGGATCTTCTGATGTGTAAACATAACAAAACTGCTTAGAACGTTTCCCTATACACAGTACTTTGTCTTGATTCTCGACAGGATCGTATCCCAAGAAGCAACTATGCAAGAACGTGTGCATGTGGTCCATCTCTGGTAAGGGAATGGACTGCCTCGTGGTTGGGTTACATATAGCTGCTGCACAAGGCTTCTCTTTCCAACAAAGGATTAAGCCACGAACGTAATTATTGTAACACCCATTTCATCCTCACCCCAGAACATGTGACGAACCCTAACTTATTCTACAAGTCTTTCCAATTTAATAAATTTCCTCTTTATTACTTATTTAACCAATAATTTTATTACATCTATAACTAGAATAAAATAAATATTTAAAATAAAATACAAAAGTTATAAAAAAATAACCCAAAGCACCCGATCCATCGAACGTCCATCTCTATTCGTCAATTTCACCTGAAGAGATAAAAGGAGAGGTGAGTAACGGAGAATCACTCAGTGAGGTATGGGATGCTATAATACAAAGAAAACAAAGTTTCTGTCATAGCACTCCAAACTCGGAACAAGTACTAAATATGAAGAAATACGGCTCCTAAAGCACCCAAACAACAACCAATGTCCTACTGACGGTTTAAGTGACCGGCGTACCCTTCCTCCCAGAGGTTTGCATGGAATTAGTGTGCAATGGCACCGCCCGGAGACGATTTATCGATCTTTGAAAGTACCAGACAACAAATTGACTAAGCTGCCGGTACCGCCTCTCACACAAAACAACGATACTCCCAAAGTCCATCTCACTACTCCACAACCTCTAACGTCTATCCTACTCGACTGTTGTATATATATATATATACATTTATATTTATATAAAATATAAATAAACTTTACCATTTACCATAAACAAACAATTAGGTTGAACCATCTATATTCATATCTCCAATTTAATAAACAAATTTACCTAGACTCGATCATAAAAAACAGATCACATTTAGTCATAAATTCCAGTTAAAGCGTTGTAGGTGAAAGTACGATTTTGTTGTGAAATACCCCTCACCTTAGCCAAATGGATGATAACTGATGCTACTAGACTCCGGTTGCTAAAACGGATGTTAAATCTGAAATCAGCACAAAAAAATCGAGTGAAAACGGCTTTCGAACGACGAAAAACGGATGTCGGGTCAACTGGTCAAAGTCAACGATCAAAGTCAATGGTCAAACCAGTCAAACCGACCCGTCCAAAAACCAGTTCTAACCCGACCCGTCCAAAAACCAGTTCTAACCCGACCCGTTTACCCTAACCAGTGAGTCACTGAGTCAACTCGCTCGAGTCACCGAGTTAACTCGGTGGCGACTTACTGGAGGCGGCGGTCAACGGCGGCAATGATGGTCAACGGTGGCGCGTGGCGGATCTTCTCGTGGAGCATACGGGCATGTCCGGTGTTGTCTCCACACGATCTTGGTGGCTACGGGCTCGTTTGGTCATCCTAAAATCCGATGGTAGCCTCAGTTCCAAGAGATTCCAAACGGTTAGAAAGTTATGGCCGATTTACTAAACGCTGGTAGAAAAACTTAAAGGAAAACTGGTTTCTAGTGATACCTTTGGTGCAAAATGGCGGTAGCATGACGGTGAAGATCATGGCTGCGGAAACCCGACAGAAATAATCCGTTTAGCGCAAATCCGGTAGAGCTTCACTTCTTTAGGTTTTTTTTGTAGAACAATAAAATGAGTCACCTTTTATAATGAGGAATCTAGGGTTTCTGAAAAATGTTCTGGGCTTTACTGGGCTTCTGAAAGTTTGGGTCGTTACACATATATTGGACTGACTCTTTTTCATAATTTTGAGGGAAGGTAGTAGAGAAGATGAAGGAGTGGGGTTGTGGGGGATATTTTTATGACTTGAGATCGAAGATGAGATGGTATCATACTAAGGTTGAGTCAAAGAAAGATTTACGATCAAGTCAATGAAGTCTCTACTGCTGTCGATAATTGATGACCATTGCTTTGAGACGCATCTAACTCTCATGAGAGACTTGGTCGGGAGTTTCTTGAATATCTCCATCTGTCAATCATAAGGAATGTAGATGTTGTCGACGGGCTCCATTGGAGATATCACGCAGCTAAGACTTTGACTTGGTGGTGGTGAGGTCTCTTTGCTTCTTTTGTTCATCATGTCTTTCATATAAACCTTAGTTAACACGGAAAAACAACTAGGCTAATTCATATTAGTAACTATATTTATTTTAAATTGATGTATAATTTAAAAATATAAATTTTGATGAATTTAATTTTTCCGATTTATTTTAGTTAAAACTCATTAAAATAAATTTTGATTTATTTCTTAACTCAATAATCTAAGTAATCACAAATCTTTATGTCAATATAATTTTTCATAATTAAGTCCAATTATGCTCAATAATCTATATTACCAATTGATCGTTTATTTATTTAATTGAAATATTAAATTTATCAATAAAAAATAAAGTTTACAAATTTTTTGTATCAAATTTTTTTTTTGATATATCTTATCGGCTGATCCGATCTGCTTCGGTAGGAACGCACCGAAATGCTATATAATAGACTACTCCTGTGATTTAATGGTTTAACGGATACCATAAATTCCGAACGAACTCGGGTCAACGAGCCATGAGATCCAATTTTGGGCCACCACAACCACAAATCTTGGTCCAAAAGAAGTTGGGATATAAAGTAGAAGTAGGGCAGTGTTTTAGAATGGTATAAAATGTTTAACCACTTCACCATATATAGCGTTAATTAAACCCTTCACATCGTCCTCTTCGCCGGTTCAGTCTCTACATAATGAGAGCAGCCGACTAAGAATCTCTTTGTGGATAAGCAAGAAACATAAGAGAGTTTGGAGGTCGCTGGTGATGTCTAACGTTTTTCTCTTTGGTAGAATGTGGTAAGAAAGACCATTCTGGTTAGCTGATCTGCTGATGTCCAAGGAGTTTCCAAAGGAGGTTGTTCTTCATGTCTTAAATCGTGAGAGCAAGAGATGACCAAGTTATCCCCTTATATATGAAGAAATTGGTTGAGTTTTTAGTTTACGACAAATTATAGGTTTTAAGTTTGGTAGGACACTTAAGTTATTAAAAAAAAAAAAAAAAGTTTGGAAGAACAAAAGTTCTTGCAATAATGCTCATATATGATCACGAGGATTACATTACAGTGTATAGAATATAAACAAAAGCAGAAGAAGCATGTGGGTATATTTGAGAGACTTAGGAGCGAGCTTATTGATACAATATTGTTAAGGGTTTCTTTAGAATGTTTTTAACAAACTTTATCTTTTTTCATGATAACTATTAGACATTAACTTGATCATAAAGGATATTATGAAGCGTAAATATTCTTTCAGAAATTATAAGCATTTTTTGCAACGTTAATTTTTTTTATTATGTTCTTACCTAACAAATAAACATTATTAAAATCCGGATAATTAAAAAAATAGTATGTATGTTTTAAGAATGTAAATCTAAAAATTAAAATAAAGCGGTATTCATCAAATAATAATAATTTTAGAAAAAATAATAATAATAATAATAACATAAAGTAGCATTGGAAATGGAACTATAGTCTATAGACGCATAATATTTTCGACATGATCCGGAACAGTCCATACAGAATCAATATATTTGTCTCTATCCGTTAGATCGTCCACCGGAATACTCTCGGCATCAAACTTTGTCAGCTTGCGTAGCTTCGGATCATAACGGAAGAACCTTATTGGTTGCATTTTGACGACTAAGACGATCTCTCCACAACGAGTGACACCTGTGACACGTCCTTTATCAAAATTTTTAATGCGGTTATCAACGAAAATATTGGACCATTCTTTCTTCTTCTTAGCATCCTCCATAACCCAAGTTTCCACCCTATCTGCGTAACAACACAGGCATCCTAACTTCCCTTGATAGTTTATAAGAGCCGAACTCGGGCACATATTTGCTTTTGGTGTCATAACCTGATTAAATGTCTCGGACCTAACATCAAAACTCATCAATACATATGTGGAACTATGTACTTCAGTCTTTCCTAGGTAATAGATAGTCCCGTTGATGCAAACCGAAGAAAACACTGGATTGGGAAGTTCAATGTCACATGGGATGTTCCTCCACGCCTTTGTAGGGTCTCCCAATGTGTAAACATGACAATCCTGCTTCCAACGTTTCCGTATGCACAGTACTTTGTATTGATTCTCGACAGGATCGTAACCCAAGAAGCATCTTCCCAAGCGCAGATACATGGAGAGGGAGTCCATCTTTGGTAAGGGAATGGACTGCCTCGTGGTTGGGTTATATATAGATACTGCAGAAGGCTTCTCCTCCCAACAAAGGATTAAGCCGCGAACGTATTCATGATAAGGGCCAGGGCTTGTCACTGATTCGTTTTCAGGATTTTGAGGGCATGTGGTGGAGAAGATGAAGGAATAAGATTCTAAGAGTTTCTTTGACTTGATATCGAAGATGAGATGAGTATCAGACTGAGGCTGAGCCAAAGAACGATTCAAGATAGAGTCAATGAAGTCTTTACGGCTGTCGATAGTTGACGACCATTCCTTTGAGACGCATCTAAATCTCATGAGAGACTTCACCGGGAGTAACTTGAGTATCTCCACCTGTATATCGATAGGAATATAGATGCCGTTGACGGACATGAGAGACTTTACCGGAAGTACCTTGACTTTCTCCTCCTCCTCCTCCTCTAGATCGAGAGGAATATGGATGTTGTTGACAGAATTTTCTCCGCAGATTTCAGGGCAGAGAAGACTTCGACTCAGCGATGGTGATGAGGTCTCCTGGTTGTTCTCTTGACTTCTTTCGTTCATCATCGTGTCTCTGTTCTTTGTTTCTTTTCTTCTATAAACCCTGACTAACACGGAAGAACAGAGAGAGCTACAAATCAATTAGACAATACCTTTTTATGTATATATATATATATATATACACACACTTTTTGTGTTTAATTCTCACCCAAGTCAATTAGGAATATAAATAAATTTTAATTATAAAATTTATAAATTACCGTGATAAAAGGAAATAAGTTTTAAACATAAAATATATATATATATATATATATATATATATATAACAAAATTACGAAAAGGAAAGTCCTTTTAAAATTGTATTAAATAAGGAATAACATTGAAATACATAAATATTTTTATTAGATATAAAAACATTAATTTAAAAAAGGAAAATCTTCTTAAATCATATTAATTAAAAATAAATAACTTTAAAATAATTGCCATTACTAAAAATTTTTAATTTATTTTTTTGTTTAATCAATTTTTTCAAAATCACATTAATAAAAAAATAATTTTAGAACATAAATAATTTTTTAAACATATAAAAAACTAAAATTAAAAAAATAGGAAAGACTTTTAAAACCATACTAAAAAGGAATTAACTTTGAAATGTAAAATTTATTTTATTTGATAAAAATTAATTCCAAAAAAGGAAAATTTTTTTAAATCATATTAAAAAAATAACTTTAAAATAATTCCAAATATTATGATTTTAAAATAAATAGATTGAAATGATCAAAGATCTCCAAAAAATATTTATTATGATGGTAACAATTAAACCGGAGGTATTTGGAAACTTAAAAAATGATTTACATATCTTTAAGATGTGAAAAATGTTAATTTTCACAAGGTCTATCACAAAGATACCATTAATAAATTTTAATTATTATATTTCTTTGTTATTATTGAAAGCTTTTAATTTTTTTTTTATTTAAAGATTTTTTTTTAAAAAAAATTCACATTAATAAAAGGAAATAATCTTAAAACAAAATAACTTTTTTTTCCACATTAAATAACTTTTTTATAGAAATAAAAAACGAAAATTACAGAAAATCAAAATTTTTTTTTTTTAAAAAAAAAAGAAATAACTTTGAAATATAGAAATATTTTTATTAGATATAAAACTATTAATTCCAGAAAAGGAAAGTCTTTAAAAAAAAAAAAAAAAATTTAATGATTTTTCCTTTCCAAATCACACTAATAAAAGGAAATAATTTTAAAATAAAAAAAAATTTTGGCATATAAATAAAAAACGAAAATTACAAAAAGGAAAGTTTCTTAAAAATCATATTAAAAAACTAACTTTGAAATATAAAAATAATTTTATTATATATAAAAACGTTAATTCCAAAAAGGAAAATCTTTTTTAAATCATATTAAAAAGGAAATAAATTTAAAATAATTTTAAATATTATGATTCCTAATAAAAATGTAAAAATGATCAAGATTTCAAATAAATTAAGACTCGGATAATAACGACTAAACTGGAGGTATTTGGAAACATTAAAAACATTTTACATATATTATTATATAAAGTTGAATCTTCAAAATTAGTAATTAACAAAATTGTGACAAGTGTCTATTTGATTACTTAGAATGCTGACATGTGTCATAATATAAAATTATAAAATTATTAATTTTATAAAAGGAAATTATAAAAGAAACAGATTTAAAGTAATCAAAAAGTAAATTTTCTTTTTTACAAAATATTAAAATAAAAACGAAAAAATATAAAAGAAATACAATTATTAACAAAAAAGGATTAGAATAAATAAAAAGGTAATTTACTATTTTTAAAAAGTAAATTATAAATCAAAAAGGATTAAAATAATAAAAAGGTAATTTATCTTTTCAAAGAAATCACAATCTTAAAATAATTAGAAACAATTACATATATAAAGGTATGTACTCTCTTATAATCTTTTATCAAACACAATAACACAAGTTTACAAAATATCAGGTGTGTTTTCTTATTCTTATAAGGAAAAATATAAAATAAAAAAGTAAATTATAAACCAAAAAAATTAAAATAATAAAAAGGTAATTTACTTTTTCAAAGTAATCACAATCATAAAATAATTAGAAACAATCATATATATATATAAAGATATGTACTCTCTCATAATATTTCATCAAACATAATAATCCAAGCTTACAAAATATCATGTGTGTTTTTTTATTCTTATAAGGAAAAATATAAAATTTTAAATTATAAAAAAAAAATTCATAAAAGCAAATAAAAAAAAAGTTAAAGTAATCAAAAAAGTAATTTACCTTAAAAAAAGTAAATTATAAACAAAAAAATTAAAATAATCAAAATCTAAAATACCCTTTTTAAAAGTAAATTCTAAAAAAAAAGATTAAAATAATCAAAAAAAATAATTTACCTTTTTAAGAAATCAAAAACCCCAAAAAATTTGGATCCCTCAAAGTTAGTAATTAATAAGATCGTGACAAGTGGCAATTTGATTATTTAGGATATTGACATTTGTCAAAATTTATTTATTTATTAAAATCTTAAAATTATTAACAAAAAAAAAGAAAAAGGAAAAAAAGGAAAAATATAAATTTGAAATTGTAAAAATAAAATTCATAAAAGCAAATTACCTTTTTTAAAAAAGTAAATTATAAGGAAAAAATTAAAATAATCAAAAATGTAAATTACCCTTTTTAAAAGTAAATTCTAAATAAAAAAGAATTAAAGTAATCAAAAAAGTAATTTACCTTTTTTAAAGAAATTAGAAATCCCAAATAATTTGGATCCCTCAAAATTAGTAATTAACAGGATTGTGACAAGTGGCAATTTGATTATTTAGGATATTTACATGTATCAAAATATATTTATTTGTTAAAATCTTAAAATTATTAACAACAAAAAATGAAAAAAGGAAAAAATGAAAAATATAAACTTTTAAATTGTAAAAAGAAAATTCATAAAAGCAAATTATATTTAAAAAAATTGAATTAAAGTAATTAAAAAAAATAATTTATCTTATTAAAAAAAACAAATTATAAACAAAAAAGGATTAAAGTAATCAAAAAGTAATTTACATTTTTTAAGAAATTAAAAACCGAAAAAAATAGAAATAACCACCTCTATATAAAGGTATCTATTCTCTCATAATCTTTCATCAAACACAATAGCATAACCTTAAAAAATATTAGATATATTTTCTCATTCTGTATTGATTTTTAAATATTATATTTGTTTTGTATCTATATTATATTGCATCTATATTTATTTATCAAACCAAAAGGGTTACAACTATTATTATAAAAATAATTAGAATAAATATTTTAAAATAATATATGTTAATAGAAAAATTTAGAGAAAATATTTTTAATGTGAATATTTTTTTTAATTGTAAAATATATAAATCTAAATTTTTTCAGATGATTTATTATTTATTCATAAATTATATTTTATATTTATATGATAATTTAAAATAAAACTTTAAACTTTTTCTTCATTTGGAGTCTTTACTTTTCAGAATATTTAATGTTTTATGAGTTTCTCGATTCTTTAACCACAAATTATAAAAAAATACTTTTAATAATTTAATATTTGTTTTGATATTAATTTCTAATTTTTATGCGCCTATCAGGCGGATCCTTATCTAGTCTAAAAAAACGTTAAAAATATTATAGAAGAAACATTTAAAATATTAAAATTATTCAAATAACTTTTAGATATAGATAATTAATTCAAAATAAATAATTGTGACAACATGTTCATAAATTTTTCAACAAATTATCAGTTTGGTTCATTTATGCAAAGAACCAATCAATATTTTAGTATTTTTTTTTTTCCAAAAGCATATATAATATTATATAGAATTTTACGAAAAGAAATTTATAAATATAAATATATAACTAAAAAAAAGGAAGAAACGGATTAACCAAATTTTTATACATGAAATTAGATGTTTAATTAAGATAACAACATAAATTTAAAATACTATTTCATTTCCTTCTGATATATATAAATTACATAAAAAGTTAAAATATAAACAAATAAAATTGAATATTAACCAATTATTATGATATTTGTTTTTTGTAAATATCTATATACGTACATGAGCTTTCAGAAGATTACTGGTATTGTTCATATATGCAACTCTAAACCGATTTATACTTCATTTTTTTTTTCCAAAACAACATCTATCAATAGAAAAATTTTACATACAAATCTAAGACAAAAAACTGATCTAACTTTAAGCTAAATAGAACAAAAAACTAACTGCATTTCAATTCGAAAGAATATATACCACATAATAAATCTAAAAATGAATAACAATATCTATCTATATTTTTATACCAAAAAAATATTTAATAAAATATACAACATCTTAAAATTATTTAAAACAATCATTTATTTACATGAGTACATATATTTGACAAAATAAACAGAAAAAGTTATATATAAATAAAAACTAACATTAACAAAAATATTTAATCTAGTTATTTTAAATATTCATATCCTTACATGAACACGGGAAAATCACCTAATTAAAAATGTTAAACAAACACGTAAGTTATTGATACTCAATTCAATTAAAACAAGAAAGAACTGCGACTATTACTTTCTGAATTTTTTTTGGGTAAAGGATAAAAGACAGTTGAGTAGAGGTTAAGCTCTGAATGGAGAACATAAAACCCAATCAAGGTTTGAGTTTCACAAAAAGAAAACCAATTTAGATGTACACAGATTCAACATCAGTTGTGCATATGCCTAGCAAACTCGCATTGGGTGTTTATTGTATATCTTTTTGAAACAAATGAGCAAATACACTCAAATGGACATTAAAATAAACAATTATATACAGAAACATATCATCAGACCCAAATTCTTTTGAGGGAAAGAACACGACGAGACCAGAGTATACACACACGTCTATCCTTTTTTTTTGGGAAACATAGACGTATATTGAGTAAAACCAAACTGTTTAAAACAATCATGTCCAAGTACAGACATATCCATTTTTATCAGCCGTTGCTAATGGTTTCCCGATCCCACTCCAAGAACAACACAGTATAGGAGATGTTTGCTCCTTGAGGACGCTCACTATATTACCTTTCGATATAGACCAAACATGCACCGTCCCATCGGCTGATCCCGCCGCCACGTAATCATCATCTGGACTTATACATGACCGGCTCCAGTTCGAAGCCAATCTGTTCCCTGATGCTCTCAACGTTCCACAAATCTCCAAAGTCCGTGTGTCAAATACATTATGCACGTTGTCTCTCCCGCTCGTCAAGATCCTGTTTCCATTACGAGACAATGATACAGAGGTTATAGCAGAAGAATGTCCAGCTACTTCAGAGAGAAGTTTCCCAGTTTGAATATCCCATAACCTAAGATTCCCATCCATGTGGCCTGAGAATACCGTAAGCCCGTCTATGCTGAGGCAGATAGCGTTGCAGTTACTAGTAAAGAGCACTGTGTTAGTACAGTAACCTTTCTGCAAATCCCAGAGTTTAATAGTTCGGTCATAAGCTGCACTAACAACATGTCGGCTTGAGAATTTGCTTACATCCACAGCACAAACTTTATCTGTGTGACCTGTGAGTGTATGACGTACCCTACCGGAGTTGACATCCCACACAAACAAATTGTTTGAGCTGGTTGCTGCGATCAGGGACTTATTGTCGTGGGTTATGGCTAGATCGAGTATGTTTCCAAGAGAACCGTGTAAGCTTTTGACTAGAGACCCACTATTGGTGTCCCACATTTTAACTGCTCGGTCTTGTCCACCGGTAAACAAAGTACGAGAGTTGTACTCAAAGATAATCGAACCACAGCCACCTTCGTGAGCATGGATACGGTTGCCACATGTTGACGGAATGGTTGACTCAACAAAATTATCGGTTCCATCCTCATTGCGCCGGACAATTCCATCAACTTGCTGCCGAGCAAGATTTTCCAAACCATTGGCTCTAAGCTTAGCTAGCATTTCTTCATAGAGAGCATTTGCCTAAGTAAGAAAAAAATATAGAATTCAGCTCAACCTAACCAAATCAAAGAAAGGAGATGGATAAACTCTGCTATTATAGACAAAGTCCTCATGTACCTCGTTAAGACGTTCTGCATCCTGCATTTTCTGCAACATCCACCGATCAATTAACATTTTATTCTCAGCCTCTGCTTTTTGAGCTCTATCAGTCATCTCCTCAAGCTGAGATCGGACTTCCTTGTTTTCAGCAATAAGTAAATCAAGCGTTCTTGTCTTTTCCTCTAACTCTTCTTGTAATCGTGTACACTCCTCCCTACAGTGCAACTACAGTTTTAAGAACCCCACAACTTATAACTCCTTTACAG
This sequence comes from Sisymbrium altissimum, assembly GCA_900406495.1. Classification (NCBI taxonomy): domain Eukaryota; kingdom Viridiplantae; phylum Streptophyta; class Magnoliopsida; order Brassicales; family Brassicaceae; genus Sisymbrium; species Sisymbrium altissimum. The sequence continues at coordinate 28,262 of OVBI01000723.1, forward strand.
TCACTACAAAAAATAAAATTCCTACCTTATTTGGGATATGTCCTTCTCCAAGTCATTAATCAACAACTCCTTCTCTTGTAAAGAAGCCTTGGAAGTTCTTGATTCAGCTACCTCTATCACGAGTTGTTCAGACAATCTCGATTGCGCTTTGTAGCATTGCTGTAGCTCTATCTCCAATTTTTCTGTCTTCTCCTTCCATTCCGAACCCTGCGTATAGACAAACCAGATCAGGACATGTTCCAAGTATTCCAGCACATATGGGTAGAAGAAAGGACCAAATCTACTGAGAAGCTGAAAGCAAAACAAAATGATTCAAATCGGAACTCTAAGGCGTACGCAAGCATGTAATTTTGGTTCATTAATATCTTATAAGGTTACACTTCTCCATGACACAGCAACAAGTTAATAACATAAACCAAAAAGGAAGAGAAGAACACAAGCAGATGTCCAACAAGTGAACAAAGAAAACAACATTGAACAGCTGAACGTGTAAAGACTAAACTCACGAAATCAAATGAACAAAAACTCATGCTGAAACCAAAACAAAGTGATTCAATAGTAACTTTGAAGCTGTACCTTTTAATCATGAATAACCATTTTTTTTTATTCCTATAAATAAATAGAACCTATATTCTTTAATGCAAATCAAATACAAGAAAATGAATCTTTCAATTGTTACTACAATTCGATAACAGAGAGAGAAAGAGAAACGATTACCTGAGAGATAAGAGGTTTAGAGAGAGCAGAAATAGCGGGACCATGAGCTCCTTCTTCAAGAAGGTGACGCTTCCGTAAAGCTCTCAAAGCTTCTTTTATGGCTACAATAGCTTTCTCCTCTTGTGACCTGCAAAAAACAAAGAGTTAAAATCAGATATTTCTATATCAATCACGAATACAAGCTTACTTAACGAGATCCGATCAAGACTTACATCTCCTCGTTTGGATCAAGAAAGGAGTCGTGGAGGGAGAAATTAGGGTTTGAGTTGACAAATATGAAGATTTTGATCGGAAGAGAGCGACTTATGTTCCACACCACCGCCGCTTACGCAAGTTTTTTTTTTTTTTTTTCTTCCCACAAAATATTTAGTTTCTTGGTATTGATTTTGTATTAAATGATTTTTATTGTTAATTGGAATTTTCTAAAATTGGAGATTAGTTATGGAGAAAAGTAAAGGTGGATAAAAAACCAAACCGAACCGAACTGAAGGATATATCCAAATTATTTGGTTTTAAAAAATCAGTAACGGTTTGATTTGTTTGGTTTTACATGGAATCTAATCGAAAAATCAATGTATTTATTTAATAAACTTAATGACATATATTAATAATGTTAAAATATTATCACATTTTGATTTAGATTTATGATTTATGTTTATTCTTTTTCAATATATATTTTCTATATTCCGTCTTTTGCAGTGACTTTCTAAATTTGATTTGAAAATTTTAATTTCTTTCTTTGATTTGGGTTTTTGGAAATGGAAATTCGGCAAAAAAAAAAGAAAAAAAAACTTAAACTTTCTTGAAATTGCCAAAAGATATGACTTTTGAGACACTAAAAAATAATGAATTTTTGTTGACTTTTAGAATAAATTACTAAACTTTCATTTTGAAAATAAAAATATATCTATCTCTAAATTCTAATATGAAACCTAAGATCTTATTATATAAAGTTGAATTTTCAAAATTAGTAATTAATAGGATTGTGACAAGTGGCAATTTGATCATCTATGATCTTGACATGTGTCAAAATATCAAATTATAAAATTACTAATTAAAATATCATAAAGAAAATTATAAACAAAATAGAATTAGTAATCAAAAAAGTAATTTTTCTTTAAAAAATAATTTATAAATATTTAAAAAGTCAGTTATAAATAAAAAAAGATTAAAGAAAACAAAAAAAGGAAAATTACAAAAAAAATAATCGAAAAGGTAATTTACCTTTAAAAAAAATTCAATTATAAACAAAAAATGATTAAAGTAAACAAAAAAAAGTAATTACTTTTAAAAAAATGTAAATTATAAATAAAAATGATTAAAATAATGAAAAAGTAACTTACATTTTTTAAGAAATCATAAACTCCAAAAAATTATAAATAATCACCTATATATAAAAGTATGTACTCTCTTGTAATCTTTCATAAACAACTCTTATAAAACTTTATAAAAACTTTGGTCTTATAACATCAATTTATAACCACTTATAAATCATTGGCAGTTTGTTGTCAAACAAGTGAATGGAGATCAAATTGATGTTATAAGACCAAAGTTTTTATAAAGTTTTATAATGATTATATATAAGGGTTTATAAGAAGTAAAAGTAAACATACCTTTTCATTATCTAAAAAAAAGTTTTTGCTTCAGTTTCCGTTGGAGATATAGTCTTCTCCCAATGCAAACACAGTGGGAACTCAATTTTCGGATTAGGAGCCCCAAAAACTAATCCCATCTGAGGCACACAAGATAATTCCCAAAACTGTAGGGCATATCCAAAACCAGAGAAACCATATTGTTCGCTCTTCAGTTTCTTAACCATTACACTTTTCACACTCTTCACTAGTACTTCAAATGCATAGTTTCCCCAGGGCATAGCACAGACAAACTCCTCAAAATTTTGAGCTCTCGAGTGAGCATCTTCGGATACTTGATTAACTTTATTGTTTGCAATTAGAAGGGCCTCCACAAGAATGGTAGCTCCCATTCTAACTTTCTGATCAGAGCTAAAATTATCTTTCTCGTCTTTTAGATACTTGCACAAACTCTTCGTGGTTTTTCCCTTTGTCATCCAGGGATCTTTCTTGAATTTTATCGGATTTTTCATTTCCAGCTTTAAATTGTTATCTGCTTCAGCTTCAGTTTCAACAAGAAAGATGTGTAATGAGGTAAAAATCTCTAAGAGTGAACCTCATTGGCTGTTGTCCAATGGCAAACCAAGCTCTTTGGATTCCACCATTATCCTCATTTGCATAAGGAGATTGATCAAATGTCTCGAAAAGTCCATTTCTTCAAATTTCAGACATCTGGATAACTGGTCTCAGAAACGAATCTAGAAGTTTCTTAAAAAATCATCACCCAAGTAATTTTAACTGAAAATATTTGTTCATCCTCTTGTTTAACCCACTGAGTTCTTTCCCACCGCCTTGTGACTTCGCACTGTCGCATGTGGAACGACAGTGCGAATGATTTTTTATTTATACCGAATATTTATGCAAAGATAATTCCAGTCCTTCTGAAATACTTCAAAGTAGGGAATAACAGCTCTGAATTCGCTGTCAAACTGGAAACAGATATCCCACATGTATTTTGGTATAATCATTTTATAAAGGTTTATAAAATTTTGTTGAATCATGAAAAGCTTTTAATTGGACCTGTTTTATACAGGTAACAGACCGTAAGACATTTGCAGAAAGTAGCCTATACACACTGAAGATGATAGAGTGTCTTACTAACAACGTGAAAGACATCTCCAAGATTTGTGATGAAAATCTTAAACAGTTGAGGACTAAGTTGGCAGTAAACATATTTTCTGAGTTAAGTGGTGAAGAGGAGCCCCTAAAGCAAAGAAGAAGAAACAATCAACCGCTGGGGCTGGCCAGAATAAGAAGTTGAAGAAAACAGATAAATCTGAAATTGGAAATAGAAAATCGACCAGAAACAAGACAGGACCCAAGTGAAGATTTCAGTTGTTTAAATTGGTAACAAAACTCTTTTGGTTTTCAGTTATTTAAATTGGTAACAAAACTCATTTGGTTTATATGGATATTGCTCTCTCAGTTTCTCTGGATATGGCTCTTTTGGATTATAAAATTGTCTTCTTCATCTTGTTTATTATATAAGCTTATCAAATATGCTCTTATTTTAGGTGATAATATGATTGAACCCAATTTTTGGTTAATATTAGTATACTTAAACTTTATAATCCGCATTATTTAGGTCTATATTATGGATCCATTTTAAAAATAGGATAACCAAACTGGACTTGTAACTCTATCAGAGCTAGAACATAGACAGTGTACAAAGAAAATTCAAGAAAATAAATTTTATAAATCCAATTGAGAAACACTTGTAAACCAACTTGTAACTTAGAAAATACAGTTAATTAAGTTTTATAAGAGTTTATAAAAGCCAGTTTATGAAAATTTAATTTTTATAAGGAATTATAAAAAATTGTATATGTAAAAATCTAAATTCACGGTTGAAGTTAATTGAGCTAAAATTATTATCATATCTTTAATAAATAAATAAATAAATAAAATCTAAATTCACCGTTCGTCGTTGCCAATCTTCACGATTTTTAATTACACTCAATACTAAATTCGTCGTAGCTATGATAGAAATATATTCTATGTGTGGACAATGAAAGCTCACTGACTAAATCTGAGAATTTATAATCGATAATTACTTAGGATTTTCATTTAGTCCGATAAATGAAGACATATCCTACAAGAATTTGGTCGGTGTTGTGTTAGAAGATTTCAATATAGATGGTACCAAAAATTCTGTAAACCTCATCTATCGCAGCGTGGCTTTTGGTCCAAGCTAAGTCGCTCCGGTGACTATAAGGAATGATCGTCAGGTGTTTTCTTTCATTAAAATTTTTAAAGAGAGTGGAGGGCATCTTAAATTGTGTGTAACCATTACTGAAACAGATCGAGATACTTGAGGTACTGATCAAAAATTCTTAGCTGACAACTCTTTGTTGAAACAAATCATGTTATAAATTTATTTATTGAAACAGATCAGAACGAAAGCATATCGTTTGGGAATTTTATAAGGTTTTATATATTTATTATGTTTCATGTTATTTGTTTTTATTGCAGAGAGGAAAGCACAAGGTTTCTGTCATTGAAAAACATAAGATCATTAATGAAGACTCTCGGACTCAAAATGTTCTTACTCCTGATCCAGATCTTGAGGTCTTTAATAAGCTTCAGTTTTTCTCAATCTTTATTTATAAGGGAAAGCACCAAAAGGTTTGTATTTTATAAGGGTTTATTAAGTTTCATGTTATTTGTTGCAGAGAGGAAAGCACACAGTTTCAACAATTGAAAAAAATAATATCATTGATGAAGTCTCTAATACTCAACAAGGTAATGTTGTTCCTGATATGCCTCATGTCATTGATATGTCTAGTACACAACATGTTCTTGTTGGTGATAGCAATCTTGCTTGTCCTTCTAAACCATTTCTAATTGGCAGTAAGGTACTCTTATCTATAGTTCTCTTACTGGCTGATGATTTAATGAAAACCAGAGCATTCTAATTAGGTTATACTGTTCTGATTTGTTTAATATAAGGATCAATTGGTGTATACTCTGAAGAGCGTTGTACTACTTCGGACCCTACTCTTATTCCCAACAAAGTACTAATCAAAACTCATACTCAAAATCTTATTTTATTGAACAAGGGTTAATTGTTTATAAGGGTTTATAAATTTTTTTTTAAGCTAATTTATTAACTGTTTTATAAGGATTTATATATTCAATTACTGATTCATATATTGGATGCTTTATAATGGTTTATAAATTTGTTACTGAGTAATATATTAGCTGTTTTATTAGGCTTTATAAATTAGTATCTGTGATGTATTTTACAAATATGATTAACAACGGTTTATAATTAGTAGGTGTGATCAATTAGATTTTTTTATAATGTTTTATAAATTTCATTAGTGATTAGTTGATTACCTTAGAATCAGGGTTTAAAATTGAATTAGATGTGTTCTTTCATATAGTGTGTGATACATTAGATGTTTTATAAATGTTTATAAATTTTGTTAGATGTTAGCTGATTTTATAATGGTTTATAAACACATTTTTATTGTATTACGATTTTAGAGATGATCAGAGATTACTAGACCTGGTAAAAAAATTGTTTCAGAAGATTCAGTTTCAGCAAATGTCTATATTGATGATGGTGATTTATATTGTGGAAAGATATTCAAAGACAAAATAAAGATGGCTGAAATGATGAAAATGATTGCTCTAAGGAAAAGTTTTGAGTTTTACACAGAGTATTCAGATACAAGGCGGTATACTCTTGAATGTCTTGAGAAAAGGTGTAGTTGGACATTTTCGGGCAGTTACTGTTGCAGGCTCCCAGAGTTTTGTTGTGCGAGAATATAATGCTGAGAATACTTGTGACACCTCATTAAGGAATGTAAACCATCGTCAAGCTACTGCAAAATATCGTTAGCAATCATTATGAAGGGGGAAAGATAGAGCTGAGACCAAAACAGATAATGGAGATAGCTAGAAAAGATCATGGTGTTGTGATTTTGTATGCAAAAGCTTGGAGGAGTTAAGAATATGCCAAGGGTCTTGCCAGAGGCACTCCTGACGACAGTTTTGAAGCCTTGCCAAGTTGGTTTTACATGTTAAAGGAAAAGAATCCTGGTTCTGTAACTTTTCTTGATGTTAATGAGGGAAAATTCAAGTATGCATTTGGTCCATCAATTAGAGGTTTGAAGCTGATGAGAAAGTTTGTTTGTATCAATTGTGCACATCCGAAGTCTAAGTTTAAAGGAACTTTACTTAGTGCCACTATCCAAGATGGTAATTTTAACATGTATCCAATTGTCTTTGCTGTAGTGGATTCTGATAATGATGCTTCTTGGAGTTGGTTTTTGATGTGCCTGAAAACCATCATTCCTGATGAAAATGATTTTGTTTTGGTATCTGATCGAGCACTTTCAATTGCAAATGGTCTTCTTGTTCATTATCCTCTTACTTACCATGGAATCTGTTTTTTTCCATTTTGAGAAAAATATTTTATCTCATTTCAAGTCTCCGACAGTTATTCCACTGTTTGTAACTGCAGCTTATTCCTACACAAAGCAGAACTTTGATTATCTGTTCAAAGAGATCGAGAAGTCTGAGCTAGATGTTGCTAAGTATCTTGTAAAGGCTGGCGTTATTAAGTGGTCAAGGGCTTATGCTCCTACAACTCGCTTCAACTTCATGACAAGCAATGTTTCTGAATCAATCAACTCCTTGTTGAAGTTGAGTCAATAATATCCCATTGTCTGTCTATTTGATACTATAAGGATGATTCTGTGTAGATGGTTTACTGAATGACGGGATAAAGAATAGAGCATATGCACCCTATCACAGTAGGAGTGGGGTTAGAGATGAAAGACATATACAATAAAAAGTTATGGTGGTTTGACGTTGCCAAGATCAACCAATATGAGTTTGATGTTAAAGAAAATTCAAGGGACCATGTAGTGAATTTGGAATCTAGGCATTGCTCATGCTTTGTGTTTGATACTGAGAGGTTTCCTTACGCTCATGCTATTGCTGCAGCAAAAGCTGGGGGACATCACGAAAACGATTACGTTGATGAGTATTTCTCCAATGAAAGTTATGGTTTACTGAATGACGGGATAAAGAATAGAGCATATGCACCCTATCACAGTAGGAGTGGGGTTAGAGATGAAAGACCTATACAATAAAAAGTTATGGTGGTTTGACGTTGCCAAGATCAACCAATATGAGTTTGATGTTAAAGAAAATTCAAGGGACCATGTAGTGAATTTGGAATCTAGGCATTGCTCATGCTTTGTGTTTGATACTGAGAGGTTTCCTTACGCTCATGCTATTGCTGCAGCAAAAGCTGGGGGACATCACGAAAACGATTACGTTGATGAGTATTTCTCCAATGAAAGTTATGGTTTACTGAATGACGGGATAAAGAATAGAGCATATGCACCCTATCACAGTAGGAGTGGGGTTAGAGATGAAAGACATATACAATAAAAAGTTATGGTGGTTTGACGTTGCCAAGATCAACCAATATGAGTTTGATGTTAAAGAAAATTCAAGGGACCATGTAGTGAATTTGGAATCTAGGCATTGCTCATGCTTTGTGTTTGATATTGAGAGGTTTCCTTACGCTCATGCTATTGCTGCAGCAAAAGCTGGGGGACATCACGAAAACGATTACGTTGATGAGTATTTCTCCAATGAAAGTTATGGTTTACTGAATGACGGGATAAAGAATAGAGCATATGCACCCTATCACAGTAGGAGTGGGGTTAGAGATGAAAGACCTATACAATAAAAAGTTATGGTGGTTTGACGTTGCCAAGATCAACCAATATGAGTTTGATGTTAAAGAAAATTCAAGGGACCATGTAGTGAATTTGGAATCTAGGCATTGCTCATGCTTTGTGTTTGATATTGAGAGGTTTCCTTACGCTCATGCTATTGCTGCAGCAAAAGCTGGGGGACATCACGAAAACGATTACGTTGATGAGTATTTCTCCAATGAAAGTTATGCTACTTATTTTATATACCTTTATAAATACTGGTATAAAACTCATCGTATAAGGCTTTATAAAAAGATAATCATCATAGGCTTTATAAAAATTTCTTTTTTATTTTATTTTCTTTATTTATGATACTGATCATTTGAAATATTTTTTTTAAGTGGATGCTAGCACATTCTGAAAGTATATATCCTATGGGTGACAATGCATATTGGAATATACCGCCACATATAGCTTCATTTGTATGACGCCCTCCATCTGCTCAAATTCCTAGTGGCAGGAGAAAAAAAAAAAAACATGATCCCTAATTCTTGGGAGAATAAATCTCGATCCAAACTATAAAAATGCGGCATGTGTGGATAAACATGACACAACAAAAATTGTTGTGTAGTACCAATTTGATTTTTTTTAATATTCCATTTAATATATGAACTGATGTTCTTTTACATTTGTTGATTTATAAAACTTTTTAAACTTTTATCTGTATTTTTAAAATTTCCTAAAGTAAGCATATCGACGCTTTTGTATGCCAATATTATACGATTTACGAGAAATATGACATTGAATGGTATAGAAGTTTTGTTTCATTAGTTGGTCGAGTGTTGAGAATATAAAATCTTACATAGCAAATTCTCACAAAGAGACTCTTGATATTTTTTTTTGGAATTTGGATTTTTGCACCAAATCCTTTGTTGAATTCATATCCTTTTCTATACGTGTTTATAAATTATTTATAAAAGTTTATAAATTGATTGATAAAGATTTATAAATCATTTTATAAAGGGATATGAATCATTTATATAGTAACCTTTAGAAATAAATCATTTAAATTATTAATAAGGGTTTATAAAATTATTTATAAGGGTTATTAAAAATCTATTTAATGTCTCTTGTTGCACTTTTGGATGGTTGATTGATTCCATTTAAGAAGCATTATGGTTCATGTCAAAGCTATTTTGATTCAGAGAATTCAAAATCACTAATAAGACACTCTTCATCCATCAATTACACAAGTAACTGTTTTCAACAAAAAAGTCCATTTTCTTAGCCAAAACTATATACAGCTCTTTATAAAACTTTATAAAAAGTCCATCTTCTTAGCCAATACACAGTCTTTTACACAAGTAATTGTTTTCAATTCAAGCATACGAATCTCTGATCAGTCTATACAAAAGGAAAACAAGACGAGGGTCACCAGACAAATGATTTTCAAATCACAATTGACAAATATAAACAAATAAGAAAATTGAAGATGGTTAGTAACTGATCATTTTGTCAACATTCTCATGGCGTAATAATTTAAGCTTCTAATAGTTTTTCTATACTTGAATAATTAATTTTATAAAAATCCATCTTCGTGGTCAAAATTATACACAATACTTTGTAAAACCTTATAAAAATTACATCTTCTTTGCCAAAACTACAAACAGTCACAGAATTTACAAATTCCCAGAAATCACACAAAGAAGAAGTCAGAATAATAGGAGATTATGTCATGAATCCGCTATCTTCATCTTCATGACTCCGCCTATGATTTCTAGATCTATGTTCTTGAATGATAGGACATTAGGTCATAGAAATAATGAATTGCAAAAACCTTCAATTGAGTTCACGATTTAAAACACAGACCGTTTCGATCGCCAGAGCCAGAGAGTTTGGATCGCCAGAGAGAGTGAATTTCGATCGCTGGAAAGGGTGAGTTTCGATCGCTGGAAAGGGTGAGTTTCGATCGCTGGAAAGGGTGAGTTTCGATCGCATGATAGGGTGAGTTTCGATCACTGGAGATGGTTTTGATCGGAGAAGTGAACGATAAGATAAAACAGATTAATCTATTAAGGGTCAAAATATCTTTTTTAAACTTAAGAAATGAATGTATTTTTGTAAAGAAATAGATGAAATACATATTAGTAAATGTATATTTTCAAAAATGCATTTTTAAAAATTTCCCATACAACATAACAAAATCGTTTGACATAATAATAGAATATTCTTAAGATCTAGTATAGCACAAAATATTTTTGTTGGCAGCATATGAATTTTTTTCATTTTAAGATCAAATTTAAAATTTCAAGTATGGTTAATAAATAGCAAAAATAAATTATTAAATATGATTATTTTCCATAATTTTTGAGTATATACAAAATATAGATATTCTTAAAATAAAAATTCTGTTTTAGTATAAATCTAATTTGAAAAATAAAATTTTTTTTAAGATTAATTATAACTGTTAATTTTTAATAACACTGGATAGTTTTTAAACTGTAAAAGTTTTAAACAATATTACACCAATTACTCTTTAATTTATTAGAATAGTGAGATTAATTATTTTTAGATTATTTAAATACATATTTAATAATTATACAGGCTGAAAATATATTTAATAAATATAAAATGTTATATAATTATATTCTATAACTTTTTTAATGAAATTTAATTTAATTAATAATATTTAATAATATTGTATGTAAATTATATATGAAAGTAAAGTTTTTCTAAAAATGATTTTATTTTAATAATATAGATTTTAATAATATAGATTTTAATAATATAGGTAATAGATAATTAAAATTTCGGTTTTGAAAAGTAATCCCACCGTATTGGGCCTATAAAAACCCCATCTGTACATTGTGTTAGGAAAAAAAAAAAAAATAGATTAAGTCATAAGACACATGTCAACCAATCAATCCAGGTATCCAGAAAGAACACGCAGTCGCAGAGACACACAACACAACTAGATCATGTGAGAAGAAACTAGAATTCCATATCATTTTAAAAAAACAAAATTTAAAAAAATGCGAGCTCAGGTTTTATGCCCAACATTAACATCATACGGTCGCCACTATTATGCGCCACGTAGACTCGTCTCCTTAACCTTCACATCTCTCCACCGACACAACCCTGCTCCGTTTCTCAATCTCAGTCTCTTCACCGCCTTTCGCTCTCCCTTCTTCCGCATGGAGGTTCTCTTTCTCTCTCTCTCGCCATGAATCTCTGCCTCAGTTTTCTCGCAGTAACTTTATATTTCCTTGTCTCTGTTTCTTGTCTGGAGACTTTGAGTCTTGATTCAGTTTGGCTAGAGGTATAAGTTAGGTCTCATTTTGATGTATTGCTTGTGGCTAAGATTAGTTTGCCGCTCTTTATTGCTTATAATCGGTTTTCTTATGAATGTTAGCAATTCCAAACCGGAACTGGTTCGACCGGAAATAAAGCAATGGTTGAAAATCTGAAGCGGTTCGGTGTGATATCATCAAAAAGAGTAGCTGAAGTTATGGAGGCTTTAGATAGAGGTCTCTTTGTACCAGTTGGATCTTCAGCTTATGCTGATACTCCTTTGCCTATAGGTTACAATGCCACCATCTCCGCTCCACACATGCACGCAACATGTTTGCAGCTCTTGGAAGATAAGCTTCAGCCTGGGATGAGCGCTTTGGATGTTGGCTCAGGTTCGTTGAGTCTAGTATTTACGAGTTTAGGAACTTGAGAGATAACAACCAGCTTCATGTTTTTGGGTCGTGTCGTGTCTTTTTAGGAACTGGTTACTTGACTGCGTGTTTTGCTCTGATGGTTGGAGATGAAGGACGTGTTGTTGGCGTTGATCATATCCCTGAGCTAGTTGATATGTCTATCAAGAACATCGAAAAGAGTGTCGCTGGTTCTTTGCTTAAGAAAGGATCTCTCTCTTTACACGTTGGTGGTATGTAGTAATTCTCTTCTCGACTTTAAAACATATGCATGTTTCAGTCATCCTAATGGATATATACTGAAGACGAGAACTCTCTTATGACAGATGGAAGAAAAGGATGGAAAGAGTTAGCACCGTACGATGCGATACACGTAGGAGCAGCAGCATCAGAGGTGCCTCAGGCGCTTTTGGACCAGCTAAAGCCTGGTGGGAGAATGGTGATTCCAGTAGGAACTTATTTTCAAGAGCTGAAGGTGATTGACAAAAGCGAGGATGGTTCCATCAAGGTACATACCGAAACTTCAGTTAGGTATGTGCCTCTTACTAGCCGCGACGAACAGATAGGAGGATTTTGATGAAGAAGAAAACAGCAAAAACTCTACTTCCCACGTCTTAGTGTACATATAGAGAGTTGTGTATGTTTTATATAATATGTTTTGATGAGTAATAAAGAAAATATGTTTATGAAAGCTTTGGTATCACTTAATCGCCACATTGAAAATGCAAACTGAGAACATTTAGAATCATAAGTCAAAAACATAAACTCTAATCTAAGGAAAATGAAAGAGAGAAGCATTCAGGTACTCTTCAAAATCCACGCCTTGGTCGTTCCTCAGCTGCGTTCACCTTAATCGCTCTACCTTCCAAATTCTGCAAAACACAAAAAGAGAAAGTTCACAAATTCTGTAGTCTCTTACAAGATAGATTCAGGGATTGAGAGTTTCTTTACCTGTCCATCAAGAGCAGCGATAGCGTTGTTAACATCAGCTTCACTAGTCATTGTAACAAAACCGAAGCCTCTTGAACGACCTGTCTCTCTGTCGATAACCACTTTAGCATCAACTACTTTCCCGTGCTCACTGAACACTTGCTCTAGACGACCACTATCTACATCCCATGGTAGATTCCCAACATAGATCCTAAACGCAGCTTCATATAAACGAGGTTGTCGTTCCGGTCTTGATCCTTTAGGAGATGCTTTGTTTACTGTCAAAGCCCTCCCATTCACTTCCTGAAAGTCGTAATCAAACAAATGGGTCTTAACATCTTTACTAATAACCAAATTGCTCCGAAATGAAAAACAAGAAGATAATTGGCTTACATAGCGGTTAAACTTCTCAACAGCTTTCTCTGCTTCATCAACGGTACTCATTGTTACAAAACCGAATCCACGACTTTGGTCAGTGTCCCTATTGTATATAACCTACACAAACAGATTCCAACAAAGCAAACATGTTACCAAAATCATAACAAAACATCGTTTAAGACAAAATAACCTCTAAACTTCAGACACTATAAAAAGTTTCTCAAGTAGTAGCAATGCCACATAAGCAATAAGCTCAACTATTCCGAAAGGAAGAAGAAAAGTACCTCTGAAATCTCAACTGTACCAGCTTGTTCAAAGAGCATAGCCAAAGCTTGACTATCAACATCGTACGGCAAGTTACCGACGAACAGTTTAGCCTCTTCCGGTGGTTCTTGGAATCCCCCACCGTCTTCTTCAGTTTCACTAGACTCCAAACTTTCCTCGTTCTCCTCGACGGCAAGGGAAGCAGTTCCAATGCTCCCATCCTCACCTTCTTCTTCCGTCCAATCCGAATCTTGGGAAACAAAGGTGACAACAGGAGATAGATAACGGTGAGTTCTTGATTTGAGAGAGAGAGGGAGATTAATGGGCCTTGTAAGAAGGGAGAAACTGGAGCGGCGAGGTTTGGAGGAAGAGATGTTGAAGATTGAAGGAAGAGAAAAAAGATTAGAAGAGGAAGAGTCTGACATAGCTAAAGGCTTTAAGCTTGAAGTTACCATTGAAGAAGTCATTTCTGATTTCTCAGAGATTACAGAGGAAGAGGAGAAAGCGATAAGGAAAAATCAGACAGAGGTATAGAGAGACTGAGAGAGGTTGGTACTTTACAAAAGTGTTCGAATAAAATTATAATTTTATTATTAATTTATATAATTCAATAATATGGAGTATATCAAATCGATTTCTGGGTCGGCCTTTTGGGCTTTTTGTTAATATTTTGCCAACGTTGTAGAAAATAGAGAGCTTGTGGATGTGTGGATGTGGATGCAGCACATAAATTATAAATTATTCTTATTTACTGTTTTTAAATAATACATTCAATCAATTTTTTAAAGAATTTACCATTTATCATTAATATTTAATAAAAATGTATAAAAAAATCAAAGATATATCTTTTTGAATATTTTTTTTAAAATATTCGATACTAATTTAATTTGAAAAAAGTTTATCTCATGTTTAAAAAAACCTGTAATAGTTTGTTTCTCATTTCTCATTTTTCCTTTAAGATCTTTTCCTATCTCGATTTGTTAGTCTTATTATTCTTCCTTAGAGATCTTCTGTTCTGTGGAGCTGTATCAAGTTCATCCCCTCCTTCACCGCACAACATCTACATGTATGAATCTATATAGCTTCTTCTTCAGTAGAGTTTGTTAGAGTTTGTTCTCTGAATAGTCTCCAGAGGATTCTCTTCGTCTTGTTTGAATAATCTATAGAAATTGATCTTCGAATCATCTACAGAAGATCTTATAATGTGTAGAAATTGTTCTTCATCTGTAAGATGTGAGAAAGGGAAAAATAGAGACCGCAAGGAGAAAATAAAAGTTTGTAATTAACTGAAAACTCATTTGTATATGAAATTATATATAATGATTGAAGATTCAGAAACCAAAAGTTTTGTAATAAATATTAGAGAGTATTATGTAAATATCCTTGTTATGATTCGAATCACTTTCCGAATCTCAACTCACACATACTCTCGAACTCGATCACTTTCTATCAACTCTCAATTCACAAAGTTAAAGAAACAGAGAAAGCACAAAGTAGAGAAGACAAAGGTTTTGGTAACCCAGGAGTTCACCACTCGGTGTAAGTAGGCTAATCTCCTGGAGCTGATCAATCCGGCAAATCACTAGAATAACAAGAGTACAACAATGAGTAAGCTTGAGCTAAATAACAATGGTGACTACAAGTGATATCCCTCTCTTTCTCTCTTTCTTGAAGATGACTGTTAGAAAAAAAAGACGAAGACCACATGCTTTTATATACAGAGCACAAGTCAAACCCTCTATCGTGACTAGAAGATCTGTCTCACACTGCCTCTACCAGTTTTAATCAAAATGTCACTTAACCACCAAACCCGGTTTACCACGAACTAGGATACGAAATATGAATCAGAATCTGCATACTCAACACTCCACGTTGATTCACATTTCACTCTTGATAATTCTAATGACTGCACACACATGGATTTAACCTCGGCAGTAAAGCATACCAGCTTTACCTGAGCAGTTTCAGAAACTCCAAGGCTGCCTCAAACTTCACCACAGGAATGCCTTCAGTAAGCATATCTGCTGGATTCTTTGATGTATGGATCTTCAATACCTAAACATCACCTTTCTCAATGACGTCCCTTATGAAATTGTATTTGACTGCTACATGCTTCGTATGCTCATGATATGTATGTTCTTAGACAAACAGATAGCATACTAAGAATCACACCACACTATAGCTTTATCTGCCTTTATTCCCATATCATACAACAGCCTTCGGATCCAAATTGACTCTTTTACTGCTTCAGTAAGAGATATATACTCAGCCTCTGTCGTTGATAACGCAACTACTGGCTGTAAGCTTGACTTCCAGCTCACGGTATTTCCACCAACTGTGAAAACATACTCACTGATTGACCTTCTCCTATCAAGGTCCGCAGCATAATCTGAATCATTATATCCTCTAACATCAAAATCCTCTCCTTTCGTATAAACCAACTTCAAGCTAGAAGATCCTTTAAGATACCTCAATAACCACTTCACGGCTTCCCAATGAACATCCCCTGGCCTGCTCATAAACCGACTAACAAGTCCAATTGCATAGGCAACATCAGGACATGTACCAACCATCGCATACATCACACTCCCAACAGCGCTAGAGTAGGGAACTCTCTCCAAATCAACACACTCATTCTCATCCTTCAAAGACTTTAGTTTAAACTGAGCACCAATCGGAGTAGTTACTGACTTAGCTTGAAACATACTGAACCTCTGAATGATTCTATCAACGTAATCAGCCTGAGACAAACATAGAGTACCTGCTTTTCTATCTCTGGATATATCTATGCCAAGAATTCTACTTGCAGCTCCCATGTCTTTCATCTCAAACTCCCTACTCAGAACCTGCTTGACTTTATTCACTTCTGACATGTTTTCTGCAGCTATCATCATGTCGTCAACATACAATAAAAGATAGACATACTTGTTTTCTCCAATTTCTTTAGCATAGGCACATGAATCACGACGATTTCGCTGAAACCCTTACTCCTTTTTGAATGAATCAAACCTTTTGTTACACTGACGTGGTGCCTGTTTCAGACCATACAGTGCCTTTCTCAATAAACAGACTTGATCTCTTCCTGGATTCACCTCAAACCCTTCAGGTTGTTCCATATACAAGACTTGATCAATGTCTCCATGTAAGAACGTTGTTTTAACATCCATTTGCTCCAGCTCCATATTTTTGTCAACAACCAGAGACATCAAGATTCTGATTAAAATATGTTTAACGACATGAGCAAACACCTCATCATATCAATTCCTTCTTTCTGACTAAAACCACGTGCCACCAGTCTTGCTTTATACCTCTCAGTTTCTACTCCGGGAATGCCTGGTTTCTTGTTATAAAGCCAGCAACAACTAATGACTTTCTTATCTGCTGGTCTATCAACAACATCCCAAGTGTGATTCTTCTTGAGTGAAGTCGTCTCATCCACCATTCCACCGTTCCATTTATCCCAATCGTTGTCTTTTAAAGCCTCATGATAACAGCTTGGCTCTTTAATGATTAAGCTCTTTGCAACACACAGAGAAAATGCCACTTCCGTGTAGTTTGAGAATTTTGCCGGTGGAACAATGTCTCTCCTACTTCTGTCACGAGCTAGAAAATATCCATAAAGATCTTCAGCTTCCTCGGTATCATCGTGTGTCACCATTTGATTTCTTTCAGATTCATCAGCTTCGGAGCTACTTGAGTTTACTGTAACAACTCCACCTCCACCTGAGCTTTCCCCTATCTGAGCTACACCGAGACCTAGACTACTCTTTGTATTTGGAATAAGCTGGATATCTGAAACTACTCCAGTAACAGACTTTGATTCATTCAATGCTCCATGAGTGACATTCTTATAGACAATTGATTCATGGAATACTGCGTTCATACTGATCACACACTTTTCTTCCTCCATTAACCAAATTTAATACCCCTTTGTGCCTTGAGGATATCCAAGGAAAATTCTTTTCAGAGCCCTTGGCTTTAACTTGCCTTGATCCTGATGAACATAAGCCACAGACCCGAACCTTCTCAAGTGTGAGTATCCTGGTTTTCTTTTTAACCATAATTCTTCTGGTACATTATGATCTATGGCTGATGCAGGAGATCGGTTTATCAAGTAGGCTGCTGTAGAAGCTGCTTCAGCCCAAAATGATTCATCAAGACCTGACTCATTTAACATACACCGAACTTTCTCCATCAGAGTTCTATTCATATGCTCTGCCACACCATTTTGTTGTGGTGTATAAGCACATGTTCTATGACGTTTTATCCTATTCTTCTTACAATACTCATCAAACTTCACATTGCAGAATTCAAACCCGTTATCAGTTCTCAAAACTTTAAACTTCTTGTTTATCTGATTCTCAACGAGCTCCTTCCATTCACAAAACTTCCCAAATATCTCATCTTTGGACTTAAGAAACATTAACCTGACCTTTCTAGTCTTATCATCAATAACAGACATGAAATATTTCATACCATAAAGAGATGCAGTTGTACTTGGCGACCCCCATAAATCTGCATGCACATAGTCAAGAGCTTCTTCAGACATGTGCTTCCCGATATTGAAACTGAGCTTCTTTGCCTTTCCCATAACACAATGTTCACATAAATCCAACTCTTTAATCTCTCTTTTATCCAACAAGCCTTTTCCAGTCAATATCTTTATACCATTCATACTCAAATGTCCGAGCCTACTATGCCAAAGTGTAGTCTTATTTATTGGTCCTTCTGCAGTACAAGTTTCTGTCAACACTGTTTCACCATCAAGAACATATAGACCATTTTTCAGCTTCCCACGTAAAGCCAGTTTCCTATTCTTGTAAAAGCTGACTGAGCCATCTCCACCTTCATGTTTATAGCCAAGACTATCCAAAGTACCAGTTGAGATAAGGTTTCTTCTGAGATTTGGAACGTATCTCACATTATGTAGAACTTTGATTGTTCCACCATGAATGTTAAGTTTGATGGATCCTGTTCCCTTTGACTCCACTGAATAATTATCACCGAGCATGATCATTGTACCATCATTCTCTGAGAAATCACAAAACCAATCCATTATAGATGTCATATGATAGGTACACCCTGAGTCTACAATCCATAGATCCTTTGCACTTTGACCATTCATGCTCAGAGCTTCAGAATAAATCAAATGTTCAGTTATAACTCCTGCCTCTCCTTGATCATCATTCCCAAACCGCTTCTTCTTGCCATAGCAGTCCTTCTTAAGGTGGCCTTCTTTCTTGCAGAACCAACATGTGATCCTTGCCTTTGAGTTTGATCTACTCCTGTCACGATCACCCTTTCCTTTATATGTCCTGGTATGTTTCCTTCCTCTGTCCTCTGTGTACAAACCTGCAACTGTAGTTCTTTCAGTCCGGGAACTATCACCAATCTCTCGTTCTCTTAACCTAGCAGCTGAAATAAAATCTTCCAGTTTAAAGGTATATGAAGAAACTAGTTTCTTACAAGACCAAGAGTAAACAATATATTGAGTTTATATGCAAAAAATACGAGAAGAAATTATGCAACAATATGGGTTAAATTTGGTTATACTAATTGTCCTGTATTAATATAATATATTTTGATTTCTTTGTTTTTAATTTGGTAATACTTTTATGTTGTTTATTTCATTTATAATAATAAAATTTTATACGAATTATATAAAATAGTTAGGAGTAGTATTAATAAATTATAATTTAAAATAGAATAGTGAATCTTTCTGAGAGATGAAAATTTTACATTTTATTTTCACTATTATATTATTAATATCTTATTAACATTTTTATTTTATAATTTTCAATTATTAGTTTATTAATTCAAATATAATTCTTTTATTTTATTATTAAATTAAAAATATTACATTCTGCTAGATTCTTTTGTTACTATTTTTATTTTAAATTATTCAAATAGATTATCTTATAAATCACAAAAATATTCAGTTAGATTCTACATTTCGCTCAATTTAATTAACACCATTTAGATCCTAGAAGAGATCAGTTAATAAATCAACGACATCATTATATATTAATATATATAATATAGTAAAACAAGTGTTGATATATCATTAGTTCATGCAAACAGTTTATGAGCCAAGTGTCGATGGTTATAAACAAGAGAAATTAGCTCAGATGACAATAACACTTAATGAAATATATAAAACTAACCATAAAAATAATTAGCTATGATATTCTATATATTTTATGAAATATATACCATTACATCTCTATTATCTCATGTACCTTTTTTCTCCATCTACATAAGTTTTTATTTTTCCTTACGACATTTTTACTTTCAGACTTCATCCATCGATGGAATTGCAGTTCGAGAATTTGAAGACATAATTTACAACAGACTGTATAAACGTTTATTGGATTGATATTTCTGTACACCGAAAATAAATTATAGAAATTGCCTACTATGTTGGAGTTGGTCTTATGGTGCAGTAGTGAAACCAACTATTTTGCAATTAGTAATTCCACATATAGTAGATAAATTGATCCCATTTCTGATGCTTGGTTCATATGGCCGTACCATTTTCAATTTCTCCAGTGTGATTCCAAACCATAGAGTTTTGTCTTACACATAATAGAGTTTTCCAACAAATACAGTTTCTACATATATTGTATGTTCTTTTTTCTATATCGCTAAAAATCGTATGATTGGTATTTATCGGATAGAATGTTGATAGAACCATAAGTTAATGGAAATAGAAGGATGTGATGGACTAAGATTTTGTGGGTAGAATTTCCAAAATCTATGGCTTCTTGATGTCATCCCTATATCAACTTGTTTTCGACACGAAGCGTGTGTGTGAATATGAGAGCGGTATTGATTTTTCCACTAAGATGATGGTTAGTTTCTTCATTTTAATAGAGGAGGTGCTAAAAGCTTAACTCGATGGCCCATACATATAAACAATCAGATTGATTTTTATAATAAAACTCGTAAAATAACAAAATATAAATCTTAATAATGAAGCATGAATCTGCATTAATATAAACCAATAAGAAATTGATTTGATTAGAACAATATTTATCTCGATAGGGAAATAGCCCAAAGATCAGAATAACAGTTTTGAAAAACCAAACCAACATCGTCTAGAGATTTAGGGGAAAAAATGTTTCTTTCGGTGGTTAGGAAATTTTTTTGTTTCACTCCGACGGCTAAGGTTTCATGCAAATAACATATTGTGAATAGAATAGAGAATGAAATGATTGGTATATATTATTTCATACGCAATCAATCTCTTATATATGTATGAATACAATGATTTATGATAAGTTTGGAGATCAAAATATATTTGGTGAATAAGTAAAGAGAAATATCAAATATATCTAAGTATATCTAGAATCTTCTTAAAGGATTGTTGAGTATGCAGGTTCTGATTCATATTTTGTATCCTGGTTCGTGGTAAACCGGGTTTGGTGGTTAAGTGGCATTTTGATTAAAACTGGAAGAGGCAGTTTAAGACAGATCTTTTAGTTGCGATAGAGGGTTTGATTTGTGCTCTGTATATAAAAGCATGTGGTTTTTGTCTTCTTCTTCTAACGGTCATCTTCAAGAAAGAGAGAGATATCACTTGTAGTCACCATTATTATCCAGCTCAAGCTTACTCATTGTTGTACTCTTATTATTCTAGTGATTTGCCGGATTGATCGGCTCCAGGAGATTAGCCTACTCACACCGAGTGGTGAACTCCTGGGTTACCAAAACCTTTGTCTTCTCTACTTTGTGCTTTTTCTGTTTCTTTAACTTTGTGAACTGAGAGCTGATAGAGAGTGATCGAGTTCGAGAGTGTGTGTGAGTCGAGATTCGGAAAGTGATTCGAATCATAACAGATTGGTATCAGAGCCAGGTTCTATGGCTAGTGGACTCATGGCAAATGCGCGTGTCGATGTTGAAAGGTTCGATGGTGATGGCGATTTCTCTCTTTGGAAGATTCGAATGCTTGTGCACTTTGGGATACTCAAGATCAAACACATCTTGTTTGATGATACATTTACGAAAGAAGTTCCATTGATGAAGGGAGAAGAGAAGGCTCCCGAAACTGATGGAGGAAAATCTGCAACTGCAGCTTTAACAAAGACGATTCAAGATCCAGAAAAGGTCGAAGCGAATGAGAGAGCTTTGGGTTTGATTATCACAAATCTTGGAAATCAAGTTCTTCGAAAGGTCAAACACTGCATGTCTGCAGCTGAAATGTGGGCTTTGTTAGATCGTCTATATACCGAGAGTTCTTTGCCAAATCAGATTCATCTGCAACTTAAGTTCTATACTTTCAGAATGACAGAATCAAAAACTGTTGATCAAACTGTAGATGATTTCTTAAAGATTGTTGCAGAGTTGAGAAGTCTTGAAGTTGAGGTTTCAGATGAAGTGCAGGCTATTTTGTTTCTGACCTAGCTATCACCAAGCTTTGATCAGCTTAAGCATACTTTGAAGTATCACCTTCCCTATTGTTATTAAGTTATTCTCTTGGAATTGTTGTTACCATGCAAAACATCATCAAAATCAAAGTCTGGACTTTGTGAAAGACTAACAAAGTTTTGTAATCCAGCTGTTGATATGATTAATTTATTTTGTGTTTTAACATCGTATCTTGGAAATTCTGATAAAATTCTCTATTTATTTTTCCAAACTCCAAAAATTTGATAAATCACTGAGTAGAGTGAAGAATGCCATCGATTAAATAATTTTTCTGCACCTTAGAAGGAGAACCATCTTGCAACTGTGGTAAATGGTATATACGACATCTAAATAAAAATAAAAATCTTCGTACGTTATCATAACCAGAATCTACAAAATAATATTTCATGGGTAGAGGAGTTGGAAAAGTCGGATGACGCTCCATTGCGTAAGATAAAACTTTAGTATCATGTATTGAACCTGGATGTACATCTACAAATATATATGTGAATAGCATAATGATGTGTCATAAATGATACATAAAGAAAAGTGAGGGTGGAGTGGGTGGAGTGTAGTTCTTCCGAAAGGTGATCTAGAGTGCATTTCGAGGTGAAAACAGGTAAATCAGATAATATTAAAGGTCCAAGTAAGCAAGTAAGGTTTATCTTTCTGTGGTCGTACTCGCGACATCCTACATACACGGAGATATACACAGACATACACAGACAAGACAAAGAGAGAACGGGGATGTGTAATATTTCTAACTGACCTAAACGGGCTTTGCTATTAACAATACTCGCTTAAAGCATGTTTACCGTTTGAAAATACATGGGTCTAAACGAGTTTGTCCGTTCACGTACGTTTAATAAACCCTAACACTGTTTTCTTTTTACCGTTTAGGTTCTTTTTTTCTTGGGTTGGGTTAATAAAAACCCTAACACTGTTTTCTCTGTTAATAAAAAAACCCTAACACTGTTTTCTCTATTGGTACAATCGTAAGATTTCTTTTTCTTTGGTTCGAGTTTTTGGTTCTTAGATCGATTCTTATTAATCTTCTAGATTTTTGTTTGGTTCAATTTGTACAGATTGAACAACTTATTCGAGAATTTCATCTGTGCATTCGAGATGGTGAAAAGAGGTATCAGCGGGGCCGTTCCTGGTCAGAGATTTACGAATCTGGTTCTACAACTATGTGGGAGGGGGTTAACGGTGGACCAAATCGTAAATGAACTCCATTCAAAGCACCCTGACCAGGCTCGTTTGAAACGCCCGAGTCTCATGATAAAAGTTGAAAAGATCGTAAGTTCCAGGAGCAACAAGGACTGGGAGGAGGAGGAAGAGGAAACTAACGCAAGTAACAAGAGGCAGAGACGAGATGATGACAGACAGAGAAATTCGGATTGCAATACATCATCAACAACTTCAGCCGAGTCAAATGTATTGACGTTGGATGATAATCATACGCAATTTGATATGACCAATGAGAGTCTACGGGCTTCTTACTCGCGTATAGAGACACCTTATAAGAAGAAAGAAACTGTATCTTGTGATGAGGAGGGAGGCAATAATGATGCACAAGTAAAAGGAGGACCGATGTTTAAGGACTTGGGTGGGTTAAATGGTGTTTTGGAAGAGCTGAATCGTTATGTAAAACTTCCTTTTTGGTGTCCTGACATTGTACAAGGTCTTGATATGAGACCACTTTCTGGGATATTACTTCACGGTCCGCCTGGTTGTGGCAAGTCCACACTGGCTAATGCCATCGCCAACGAAACCGGTGTACCCTTTTATATGGTCTCTGCTCCACAATTGGTTTCTGGTGTTTCCGGTATGAGCTCTTGTGTCCCTTTTTTCTCGTTTACATTTCCATTGCTGTCTCTTGCTTTTTCCCACTAGTACACTTTTTTTTTTTTACTTAGGTGGATCGGAAGCGAATATCATGGAACTCTTCGAAAAAGCTTATAGAACTGCACCCTCAGTTATATTTATCGACGAGATTGATGCAATTGGATCCAAGAGGGAAAATCAGCAGAAGGGTATGGACACACGTATCGTGACGCAGTTGTTGAATTGTATGGAGGAAAAGTATATGCGCCAAAACCTCAAGGAGAGTCAAGTTTCAGGTTCTAAGCCTGGCCATGTGATTGTAGTTGGAGCTACCAACAGGCCTGATTATCTTGATATGGCTTTGAGAAGGAGATTTATCAAGGAGATCTACCTCGGTGTGCCAGATGACAAGGCAAGGGAAGAAATTTTCTCTAAGCTAACAGGCCATCTCCCATTGGATAGCACTTTTGACAGTGCAAGGATTGCTCGTCTGACTCCTGGCTTCGTTGGAAGTGATTTTGAAGCTTTGGTCATGGAAGCTGGCATTGTTACAGCGAACAAGATTATAGATTCAAGAATATCACAACTCTGTATCGATAGTGATTCGGCCATGAGGCTTCCATTGTCAGAGAAAGAGGAGAAAGGACTCTTCTACACTAGCTCAGATTTCGAGGTCAGATAAAATCTCTTTATCTTATCTCATTTAAACAAGAGTTAATATTATCTTTCAAGCGAGCCAGTTTGTATGGTTTAAGCAAATGAAACTTGTATGCTATATTTTGTTAAACATGTTATGATTCTTCTCTTCTTCTTTTGCTTTTGTTCTACAACTGACTCTATGTTGCCTTTTCTATACTGCCACAGGAAGCGCTGAAAAAGGTTCAACCTAGTTTAACTAGAGAAGGATTCACTACTAGGCCTAGTGTAACGTGGGATGATGTTGGCGGCCTTGACCATCTAAGAGAGGAGTTCTATCATCATGTAACCGTACCATTTAAATTTCCTGAACAATGCGAGGTAATCTAAACTATATAACACATAATGGGACTAGAATTTTCCTTGAGCTCATGTTTACCTTATTTACTCTGTTACGGTTTGAGACTTACTCTATTACGGGTTGACACAAGCTAGTGCTTAATAATTGAGAAGAATAACAAGAGCAAGCAGTGAAAATATGTGTTGCAAACCCTAGTGGAACCAATGCTATGCCTTAGGCGTGATCCGTGAACTTCGAAATTTCTCTATTTTTTTTGTTTTCTCTGATAGATTTCTCATAATATTTTCAGGAATTTAAATTTTGTTTAGAGACTGGTTTTTTGCTCTATGGACCACCAGGTTGTGGTAAGACATTAGTTGCGAAGGCGGTTGCCAATGAGGCAGGAGCCAACTTTATCCACGTCAAGGTTTCCTTGTAACATATTTTCTTTTAGTCGTTTATTTTGTGTTTAAGCTTTCTTATATATCTTTCAATGGTTTCTGCCTAGAGTATGAAGGCTGAAAACCTTTGTATTCTGATTTTGTTGCTGTATAGGGTCCAGACCTATTGAGCAAATATGTTGGAGACACCGAGAAGTCTATTAGAGACTTATTTAGTCGTGCTAGGATGTCCTCACCATGCATAGTCTTCTTTGATGAGGTTAGTGTTTCAATTTGACATCAACAGATGATCGTTCTCTCACTCAACCTGACCTCGTGAAGTGGAAGATACATTACATACAAACTAGGCTTGGAATGAAATCTGCAAAATTAGAACGTAGGAAATTTTTGTTTTGAGGTTCGTGTTGATTATTCTTCCGACCCTGCTTTGGGTTGTGAGATGTTTCTTTATTATAAACATAGTTATGTTCAATTGCAAGAAGTTAGAACACTTAGAAAAGGAAACAAGCTCCTCAAGAAGTAATGTTCTTTAATCACTGCAGGTGGATGCTTTAACAACAAAACGTTGAGAGCAAGGTGCTTGGGTTGTTGAACGACCTTTGAACCAGGTGATTAGTTTTGAATTTCTCTCTCTCTCTCTCTCTGTCTCTTTCTAATCTATCTTTGTACTGAAACATGTCTAAATGCTAACTAACTAATGACTTTGCTAACTGACAGTTACTCGTTGAACTGAGTGGCGGAGAAGAACGAGATGGTGTCATTGTGATTGGTGCGACAAACAGGTTTGTGGGTGGAGTACTTATCTGGTTTCCCATTTTATTCAGTTCTCTTTATTTTCTTTTCTTGTGTTAGGCCTGACAGGATGGACCCGGCTGTTCAAAGGGCAGGCAGGTTTGGTAAACATTTATATGTACCACTCCCAAACCGGGACCAGCGTTATGAGATTCTGAAATCTATTGTAAAGGCCTTATCAGTACCAATTGATCCAAGTGTTGATTTGAATCACATAGCGACAATGAAGTGTTGTAAGAATCGTAGTGGAGCTGATCTCTCTGCCTTGGTAAAAGAAGCGGGTTTTGCGGCTTACAGAGATACAAACCAAACTAGTAAGCGTACAATAAAGATGGTGCATTTTGAGAAAGCTTTCACTAATCTCAAACCCCCTCTTACGAATAAGGTCCGAAATCAAAGGCCACTCTTTGACTTGCCATGCATACTTTTTTTTTTTTTCTCTTTTTGTCTTCTCATACTGATCTCTGCTTTTTATGCAACTTTTCTGCAGCAAATAAGGGAGTACAAGAAGATATATGCAGAGTTTCATGGCCCCAATTGAAGAGATATGAATGTCCCAACTCTTCTTTCACGTAGCCTCTTTGTTTTATTGTCGCCTGCATCAACGTTGAGTGACGGATTGTGTTATTCGTTTTGTTGAGTTGTCTTTCCATGTTTCCGAGTGTCACTTTTATAGTGATAAGTCTTTGTTTTTCAGTCCTAAATCTGCCTACAGTATTTTGATTTTCCTGATTCCGTAATCTGGGAAACGTTAATCTTTTGGAAGACATACTATTTGGAATTATTTTTACACTATTGGGTTTTATGAACACTATTTTTAGGGACTTTATACACATCGCTAGCAATTGTCATTCATTCAAACTCTTCGAGAATTCAATCGGGTAGCAGTTCCAACCAATTGCTCTTCATAGAATTCTCCTAAGAAACTCATGCTAGAATTCTCCAATGGAACGTTTTTTACTTCGGCATAATTTGAATAAGCCCATATCCAATCTAGCCCATTATTGAGTTGCTTCAGCTTGGGCACAAATGTCCCTATGTGAAAAAAAGAAAACTGATATATCTCTGTATAATCTGTATATCTCTCTGGCATGTGAAATATCCGTTTTACCTTTTATTAACTCAAAGAAAAAAAAAAGACTGGGGACAGGATGGTCTGGACAGGACACGGGCGGGCAAGAGGAGGAGAGGATCCATCCGGTCCAAAGGGAAAGACCGATCCACAAAAGAGCAGACCAATCGGAGGTTCCTGAATACGATCCATTTCTGATTATCCCATCCCCTCCCCACCCCGTGATTCTTGATCTCGGAGGATCTCCTCTTCCTCCTCCGACATTGTAATGGACGGTTTTCTATTACTAAATGACTGCCATTTCCTCTTCCATTGAAGCGAGCATTGCCATTAAGTCGAGGCGGTTCTGCTGCAGAAGCTCCATTCTGAGCAATTGAGAGGTGAGGTTCGTTTTTGTTAATCTACGCAAATCGATTTGGTGGGTGAGTTAGGATGGTGGATGGGAATAACTGGATTGTGTTTCCGGTGGTGAATCTTCGTATTGAATGTGTTGAACCCAGAAAATAAAATTATGTAGTTGTAAGGAAAGAATAACTAGGTAGAAATTAGTATTACTGAGTGATGATGTATAACTAGTAGAATTGGTAATACTAAGTCTATATGTATAACTGGTAATACTAGAATGAAAGTAGGTAGTATTACTGAGAAGAATGTAGTACTAGGTAAAAATGAGTACACAACTTGGTAGTTTTGGGAAGAACTTGGTAACACTGTCCTGTCATGACGGTTAATTGGAATAGAGCTGATATGTTTTTTTTTTCTTTTATCAGGAGAGAATGTATGAGAATGTGAACATACGTTTTGATTATGGAGAAACTTATTCAAAGGGTGAGGGAGAGGATATCTGGAATTCTGAAGGTTACATATATGGTTTATCGTTTCAGTCAGCCATTGAGGAGATAACGTACTCAGTGTTAGTAGGTAGAATATGCGGAAAGATTGAGAGAAATGAAAGTACAGGGAAAATGAAATTGAGCTACATTCCGCTGGTAGT